>CABHPQ010150253.1:2520-38948 GCA_902168405.1 Peromyscus aztecus
ACACACACACACACACACACACACACACACACACACACACACACACATTGGATAGATAAACTAAAATGCCTGGGTAGAGCCATACATTAATAGGTTCTTTTCTTGTCTCAAGTACATTTTATGGTCCTTTGTGAGTAAATCTAAAGTTCATGCATATATCTAACAATTAACTATTACTAAGTGGGTATCTTTCAATCTGGGATAAAGAACATGCATAGGTGAGCAGTTTACAACACTGAAATCTTCAGTCCATGCTCTTATAGCTGCCATCCCAACACGTGAAGATAGACATTAAAGAAGTCACATATCACACCCTAGGTGGTGATGGATACCACCAGCAATGGGAGAGAGTAGATGCAGGTAAGTATGGAGAATCTTCTAGAGATGAAGATAGAAAAAGGCTCTTTGTTCAGATGGCAACTGAGTAGAGTTGCAAACCACTGAAGAAACAATATATTCAGATTTGGGGAGAAAAGCAATGAAGGAAGGGAGAAAGTGTATCAGTGTCAAGGAACTATAGTGAACATTAAATATTAACACAAGACAATGCCCTTGAAAGTGTTAAGACATCACATCTTCTAAAACAATGCTTTCTGCCACATCATGACTAAACATGGGTTCCTTTTTGTGCATCAAACAAAACTTATCATGAGATGACATTGCAAAACTCAAAATTACTGTCATGGCTCAGGTAATACAAATGAGAAACTTGGCATCATTTACTATATGGTTCAGTTTTAGAGCCACTTTATCACAGGGAATACAGTCTTTAGCAATTTCCTTCTTAATCTAAAAAGATACTTAATATGACAAGAAACTTCCAAACCCAGACTACATCTCAGATCAAATAGAAAAATAACAATTTCCCCTGTAAAACTGATTTCAAAATGATCATCATCCATCACCATCATCATCAGTCACATGGGGCAGCTCCTTTGGCAACATTATTTTAAGTACATATTTGACTAGATGACAGCTTAACCTTCTTAGGGAAGCATAGCCATCTTCCCTCACATGTCAGCCAAGCACAGAAAAAACACATGTACTCAAATATAAAAACAGGCTTTTGTCTGATTTCATAAATGCACAATGGTATGTAATGATTTAATAGATGCTTAGATTGTTTTCTTTTCAGCATTAAACAGTTCATACAGCCCAGTGAAGACTGCCTAACTCAAGAGTTATTGCAGGTACTACATCAACATGGATTTACTAACATAATTGACTGCATGTTAGGTGGGCAGAAAGGCTTCCATGTGTACCATATTCCAGAGAAACTAATTCCTGTGTGTAAATTCTGTAGACTCAGCTGGCATATGTTTTATATGTAATTGCTACACTCCTTCCCCATATGATGCTCGAACTTAACTAACCTCTTGGTGCTGACATCCATTTCACAAGACTTTTATATCTCCATGTGTACATTCACACCTCTCACTCCACATTCATTGAATAGCTTTACCACTCTTACCACCATATGCCAGCCATACTTTAATGAGAAATGCAATTTCTTTCCATTCCAGGAAGCTTACAAAGTATTACTCAGAGACAAATATTTTACCTCTCCTCCAACTTCCTATTAGTCTTTGTCTATGTCGCTTTTAGTAAAGCAGTATGTATTCTATTTGTGTTGTTAGATTCATTAGATGGTATCCCTTCGTTTTGCTTTTGATAGAAAGTTGTGAGATGTTATTAAAATCTTAAAATTTTACTCCATAATACTATAATGTTTATAAACATTCATATAGAATGTGAAAATACCACTCATGGTGATTATGCTGGCTCTTGGGTGAATATCTCAGGTCAAAGATGTGTTTTCTGTTATTCGGAACCTCACTGTAGGGCAGAATAGAAGGGAGCTCACAACCATCTGTAACTTCAGTACCAGAGAATATGATGTCTTCTTCTGACCTCTGAACACACCAGCCACACACATGGTACATATACATACATGTAGGCAAAACACATACATATGAAATAAAATACATAAATCTAAAAAAAATTAAAACAAAGTTCCACATAAATAATTTGGATTTCTAGAAAAAAATCTGTAATGATAAAACCAGAAGAAACATCTTAATGTTATTAAATGTCTGTGTGTCGTTGAAGTTTTCCATCAGAACAACTTGGATAGTATGTTCAGCCAAGATTGCCTGCATTAAAGCAAAGGAGCACATGAACTGCTCTCAGACAATAATGATTTCACTTTCCCAGGATATTTCTCATCCAAACAGTTCTTTGCTCAGCCTGAAAAACAAGTGTGTCAAGGAATCACTTTATTTAGAAAACTCAGGACTCACACATGGATGAGGTCCTGATTTCCATAAATTTGGGTCATTTAAAACACAATCATATTTCTAGGACTTTCTTCTGTCAATCCATTCATTAATTGTGTTACCATTGGTAATTCATGAAAAGTGAAACCATTTGTAAAATAAAGAATAATTAAGCCCTTAAAACAACTATTTATGAAAGCCACGTATAGAAAAGACTAAACAGTGTTTTGTTTTTCAAAAGAAATTAAATGACAGAAAAAAACAGAAACACTGTCCCTGTTAAATGCTTGCTTTCAGAATAAGAGGTATCAGAGATTCTTTCACCATTATTTCCTCAACTAATAGTATACTGTCCAGATTACAACCGACTAAATAAGTCAATGGTTGAATGACTATAACCACAGTACTACATCATGAAAATACCATGTCAAATATTTGGGAGGGGGAGTTTGGTTGCAAAATGAGAATTCTGAGATATGGCACTAAATGGTGGGGTAAATGTGAAGAAATTAGATCAGTACTGCTAAAACAAATCCTGTCATAAATTATTTACTACTGGGGTTCAGGTACTATTAAGTCATAAAATACTATGAAATATCAATACAACTGATACATATTGTGATACAATGGTTACAGGTAGCAGAAAGATATGCCATTTTTATAATATGGCACCAGTGAAATTCAATTAAGAAGATGATAGATTAAATTGAAAAAAATTCACCATAAAATACTTTTCAAAAGAGAAAATATGTGCATTAATTTTGTCTTATATCAAAATCATAAGAGTTGTAAAAGCATGTACATGGTACAACTCCAGGCTCAGTGTTTGTATTTTAATTGTCTCAGTTACTGTATTTTTGAGGAACAGCTACAGCATTCACCATGCCGTGTGAACTGTCAGAAAGTTAATTAGAGGAAGGACAATCATCCTCACAGTATGTACACTTCATCATTGCTTTTCTTGAAAATAAGAACCATCACCTGGAGACACATGAATTGTAAAATTTCCCCACCTGCCTGTTCCATTCGCTTCCTTATTGCCACAACCCCCTGGCACGATGAAGTGTTCAAGTGTGTTGAATACTGCATCAAATGTGTCTGTTTTGCCAAAGCACCACTCCTGAAATAAACATGTGATATGCCCAGCCCATTTTCCCCCTATGTAACAAATACAAGATTATCTTCCATGACATAAATACTTGTAAAAAATGACATGTGTGATACTGGTTACCAAATGATGTTAGAGGACTAGATTCTGCCCACCACATTGAAGAACACTTATATTTAAAACACAGGTGGATTTCCTTTTCAATTTCAAGTTGCCACAGAACACTTAGTAAAAATGTAGACACAGTATATATGTAGTGTCTATTATTTCTCAATGTATTGACCCTCAGAAAACTTACTAATTAGAATATATGAGGCAGGTTAAACTTTGTTACATTTTGAACAAAAAGCAATGTGTGTGGGTGCACGTGTGGGTGCACGTGTGTGTGTGTGTGTGTGTGTGTGTGTGTGTGTGCATGTGCGTGTGTATGTGTGTTGTGTGTTTATGTATTTATAAATGCACATATTGGTGATTGCATGTGGAGGCCAGTGGCCAACTCTATCATTCCTTTGGAGCTGTCCTGTGTGTCCTTTGATATCATGTCACTCCCTGACATGGAACTTACAAGTAAGACTGGCTGGCTAATGAGTCTCTGCATTCTCACGTTTCCACCTTCCCAATGCTATGATTACAGGTGTACACTACCCTGGCTAGATTTCCATGTTGATCTTGGTGATCATATACATCTAGACATACAGTTATTTTCATAGATCTACTGTAGTTTTTTAGATTCAGCATGCAGACTACAGATTGCCACAATTTCTTGACTTACCTTTGCTTTGCTTCATGTTTTCCACTCTTCTAGGCACCTGCTTTATCTTATCTATTTACTCACTTGATTTTTATCATTTCCTCTTTCTAAACCAAGATTGTCCCATGTGTATATTATCCAACACATATACATGCGCACAATTTAAAATATTCTATAAACAATAGTCGGGAGGCAGGGGCAGGCACATCTCTGTGAATTCAAGGCCAGCCTGGTCTCCAAAGTGAGTTCCAGGAAAGGTGCAAAGCTACACAGAGAAACCCTGTCTCAAAAAAGAAAAAAAAAATTATGAAATTAAATATAATGGTATATTTTATTGAAAATATATACAAGATATTTCAACAGAGAAAAATGTAAAACCTTAGTAAGATATTTCATGTTATTTTTCTCTACTTAATCTTTGACATCTGATGTGCATTTTGTGCACACAACACGCAATGCTTTAAACACTCATTTACAGCTCGTGCTGTTGCTCCCATAACATTAGTAGCCACCACACTGAACACATCTTGGGAACATATGTAATTCATGAACAACTCATTAAAATGCATGATAATAAATGAAAAAAAACCCATCAGTCACTAAATGAGGTTACTTGGACATATCTTCCTTTAAAGTGAACTTTTAACAAACAAACAAAAGAGCTTTCTGCTTTTATTCCCAATATTTTCCTATGAACAACTGGTATATATAACAGAATCGACCAATCTCATAAGAAACATCTGTAGCAAGTCTGACTCTGTTGAGGAAAGAATAAACAATGATCTTCTATGTTTTCATTGTGGATAGCAGCCTCTGAAAGGTCTACATATAAATGCTTGATTCTCAAGGCAGAAAGATTAGGAGGTTCTTTGGATCATTAAGCTGTGGGGCCTACTGAGAGTTCTTCAGGTCATTACCAAATCAGTCCTAATAAAGTCAGTGGGGTCTTGTTCTTCCAGCTGTATGTGGATACTCTAAGGTACATCAATAATTCAGAGATACACAATGGAAATTCTGAATGCTCTGATCTATAGCATTTCCCTTTGAACTATTTTAGCTGAATTTTTAGATGGGTATGCATGATCATACATAAGCTATCCATAGCATATCTTGTCCCACCAATTCAGTATATGTGATTTTAAACTTACACATGTCCACACTTAGACAATACTGTTTTCCTCTATAGGACATATTATTCTACTGTCCAGTCAAACCTGATAATCCTTTATTATTTTTCAAAAATCTGCTTTTGTTAAGGCCTTTCTCTTGGAGACTTCGCTATCTATCCAAGGCAATATTGACTTTCCTTTTTAGTCAGTATCCAGTGCTTTGAGTAATCACTGTATTTTTCCTTATCTGATGAGAGTAGGGAATGTCTTTGAGAAAAGATTTTCATATGCATTCTTATATAACCAATTTTTACATTCAAAATGACATACTAAATGGTTTGTTTTGATTGAGAATAAACAAAATGAGGTATATGAGACATATCATTTATTTCCATTTGAACAAATAACATATGGTACATTCCTAAAAATGAGTGATCAAAGATTGAAATTTCCTGCAGGTTTTATTCTTTTTAAAAATAAATTTTGTTTCTTTTATAGATCTGTAAATAATGTGTGTAGTGGGAGGGGGGCGTATTGTAGGTGTCCGTGTATCTGTACAAATGATTGCAGGTGCCATGGCGGTCAGCAGCAGCATCAGATATCCTAAAGCTGGAGCTACAGGTTGTTGTGAGCAAGTTGATATGGATGCTAAGAACTAAACTCAGGTGCTCTGCAAGAGAAATTAGGTGCTCCTAGTGGGTGGGCATCTTTCCAATCCCTACATATCTTATTCATAACCCTTCAATATTTTCAGTGTGGAAAGGTATATGAAATATTTGAGTCAACCAATTTATAAAGAAAAGGGGTTAATTCTCAAAATTCTGAACATTCCAGACCAAGATGAGGGAGTCCTTGGCTTTTGACCTCAGGGAAAGATTAATTATTGACCATGCTGGGGTGTGTGGCTAGGAACAAACCACTGCATCATAAGCCAGGCGACAGAGACAGCCTTATGGGTATGTGGACAAATGCAAAAATCACAGAGACAAAAAGGGAAAAATGAAAGAAAGAGGTAAAATTAGAAATGAAATAAGAGAAAAGAGGAATGTGTAATGAAACACAGACAGAATTATATCAATCATTTCATCTGTTAGTACTCGGATGTACAAATAACAAATAACTATTTTAATTTAACTTAAATGAAAGGACAATTCAATGGTTCCAAGAATTTCTAAATATTGTAGCTTATAACTCAAGAGACTAGAAGAAAAGTCAAAGAGAAAAGTCTTGAGAGGAGACAAATTGAATTTTATCCATTTTAAAACTCCTATTGTCCTGTGCATATATCTTGCCTGAGTTATCTCATTTTAGCATAACTATAAGAACATTTGCTAGATTCTCACTCAAGCCTATATCATTTTCCTTGTTTGAATGAAAAATTTGCTTATCAAATTCCTTTGTCCAGAGAATTAGGAAAAAAAACTATATGATCAAACCTGAAACATTAAGTGTTGTTCATTGGGCCAGAATTAGCAAATATGGAATATGGAAGAAGATGTGTTGAGAAAAAAAATCCTACTTTTCAGTCTCCCTATCATACCTGTAACTAAGCAACTCCTATATATTACTATTGCAACCTAAATTATTTCTATTACTTGTTTTCAATTATGCAAAAATAAGAAAAGCACTAAATACTGTATTAACATTTAATAAAAGAACTGTAAGATTATAAAGGTAAATGTGAGAAAGCATTAACTAGTCCATAACAAATAAACATGAACAAATGAGAAGAATGGATATTTAATCTTTGATCAAGTAGCCTAATATTATGACATATGCATCAGTTAAAATGGAGTATGTGTTAGAGTACTCATGAAACTATGAAGCTGTGGTAATCTTTAATATTTCTGAAGCAATACTAATAACAGACACAGAAGAAGCAGAAAGAATAGTTAATATTATGATATTTCTATAAGATATTACCTCCTGGTACTTTCTTGAAAAAGGGGGGTGGTAATGCTGTGGGATGTCTTTCTGTATGCTGTGAATATATGCTGTTCCCATTGGTTAGTAAATAAAGCTGTTTTGGCCTATGGCAAGAAAGATTACAGACAGGCAGGAGATCCAAGTGGAGGGACAGAGAGAAGAAGGATGGAATTTAGTAGATGCCTAGCCACCATCCAAGGAAAAGCAAGATGCCAGCAGACAGGTAACACATGGGTTAATCTAAGATGAAAGAGCTAGCTAGCAAGAAGCCTGCCATAGGCCATACAGTTTATAAATAATATTAAGCCTCTGAGTGATTACTTTATAAGTGGTTGTGGGACTGTGGGGTCAGGCAGATGGGAGAAACCTTCCGGCTACAGGTGTGGGGATCATTTAAATCATTTTTAGGATTTATTTTTCCTCAGTACCAATATATATTTTGTAAATTCCTAATATTATTAATAAAGTTTGTGATCATTAGTTTTCATTGTCATTTGAAGCATTGTTTACATCAGGTTGGCCTGTGTGTTGTCTGTGGGCATTTTTTAAATTTCTGGTTGATTTAGGAGAACCTAGACACTGTCAATGGTACCATTTGTAGGATGGTGGTACTTCGCTATATAAGAAAACCAGCTAAGCGTGAACTTAAGTCAGGAAGCCAGAGAAAAAGGCAGCAAGCAGCAATCCTCCATGGTTCCTGCCTTCCAGTTTCAGCCCTGAGTTCCGGCCCAGACTTCCCTCAATGAAAGACTGTGATGTGTAATGGCATTTATCACTGCAGCAAAAAGCAAACCCGAGCAAAGACATTCTTTTTACTCCATATTTGTCAATATTTAAGAATTTCATCTAAAGTAAAATAAATACTGGCATACAACAATTTACATAATGAGGGAAAACATGAGACTAAGTGAGATCCTTTGGAAACAAAGAAGCAAGAATAATTGCCCCCACACTTCCAATGCAGAATTCAAGGAAAATCCATTCTAGACCTTAATTATTATGTAGTTTGTTATAAATATATAAATTTAGCAAACAATTCAATTAGAAAAGTCTCCATTGCTTACAAAACCATGACTTTGGACAGAAGCAGGGAGCCTTGCAGATAGACTAACTGAGAGGTGCACACACAGAGAAGCGATTTGTTCACAAGTAACTTTGCAAAGGAGCCACAGAGAGAAGAGAAGCTAACAACAATGACTCTGAAGGAAGACTTCTGCTTGTTTGTGTTTTGATGGTCCTCTAGAAGAGGCAGAGACTAAGTTCCATATTTAAGGTTGAACTGGGCTTTGTCAGGTAAGGACTTTATGATGGGTATGTCTGGTAAAGAAAACTGAATAGACAAAAGACAAAGAGGATCAATTACTAACTAATATGGAAAATAATACCAACTAGCAGGAATACAAGAAGTGCTTAAAAACCTGTGAAAATAATTACAGAAGCATTTTCAATGTAAGTCCTATAGCTAACCACTCAAGGATCAGAATACTAGCAAATAAAAGTGGAATAATAGAAAATAGAGTGGAATTAATTCATTAGAAAATTGCTATTTACAGTGTTTCTAATTAGTAGTGCACCAGCTTCTGAAAAATATGTACACATAGGTGCTGTGTTTATGTGTTTATATACATCTAATAACTAACACTTGAAGAATATTCATTAGCTTACTTGTTTTTTTTAAATATTTTCCTGTTTGTAATAATTTGCATTGTTTTGAAGGTGGCTCACACACATATTTATATGTATTTCCTTAGTCAATATGATACTGAAAATCTTCCTTTGTCATAAAAAATACATTTTTAACCATGACACATAATCAACTACTTATCAGTAAATGAAATATGCTACAAATATTCAACTGTTATTCTGTAATTGCAAAGAAAACAATAAAATTGATTTCAAACTATAATGTTGGTGATTCATCTCAGAGAACTCAGTAAAAATATTCCCTATAAAAATAAGTAAGATAAGTAAAGAACATTTAGTTCTCACTTGGTTCACAAACATTTACAATATATCTTTTAATATCTGGCTTTTGTGATGATTAATCTTTCTAAATGATGCTAGTGTCTCAATAGCATGTACCACTTATCCTTACTATCCCCATAGAAGAATTATATATTCTCTTTCTGGTATGTGCAATAAGCTTCTTTATGTAGGTTGAGCCACATAAAATGGACATGATCATAACTTCTTTGCACATATGAAAATTTCAGTTTTACTCTAACAGATTAAAATTACAGAAGAATTTTGGATGACTGTCCAGGCAGACAGCAGTCTCTTTCATTCTAGATTTTTGGAAGTTGCTTACAATGCTCTTCCTGTTTAGTTAGATAATAGTATAACCTTCTGAGGTTTTTGATGTAGTTGAAGACGGGATAGTTATATTTTTCCTAAGTTATGATAAAAGATAAGTTAGATATGAAATCTTAGACTCACAAATATAGAATATTTTCTTTAAATTTGCCAAATATAAATGGACTGGATATTATAACTGTAATTCTTGCTTGATAACTGTTTGTTATATTATATGTAATTTTACTATGTTAAAGTTAAACCCTTCTGTAGCATGAGTTTTCCTGCCTGGCCCACAGTCAGGACAAATCTCTCTCCCCTGCCAGTCCCACAGCCGCTCAGACCCAACCAAGTAAACACAGAGACTTATATTGCTTACAAACTGTATGGCCGTGGCAGACTTTTTACTAACTGTTCTTATAGCTTAAATTAATCCATTTCCATAAATCTATACCCTGCCACATGGCTCGTGGCTTATCAGCATCTTTACATGCTGCTTGTCCTGGCTGTGGCTGGCAGTGTCTCCTTCCACCTTCCTGTTCTTTTCTCCTCTCTGTTAGTTCTGCCTATACTTCCTGCCTAGCCACTGGCCATCAGTGTTTTATTTATTGACCAATCAGAGCAACACATTTGCCATACAGAACATCCCACAGCACTTCCCCCCCCCCCTTTTTTTTTTAAAAAAAGGAAGGTTTTAACTTTAACAAAGTAAATTACATATAATTTGGGAATTTGGGCGGAGCTTCTCTTACTACTTCCTGCTGGAGGGGGGCGCTGTATCTTATAGGGACACAAAGAAAATTTTAGGATTATGGAATAGTCCATGAGGCTGTATTGTCTGAGCCAGTTGCCTTCAAACCATTCTGAATGTTGGATCATCTGGGCCATAGTGTCATCAGAGACCTTCAGGGGGTCTTGGCTGGTCAAACCTGATGTATCTTAATCTGGAACAAATCCATAGCCTCTGGCTTTCTGTGGAAACAAAATCAGAGCCTCCTTTCCAAAGCAACATGTCCTTATATTGAAATTTTGAAGTCAAGGTATCTTTAAAATATACATATTGGTTTAACTCAGCTTCCTTTACAATCAAATATCTCTCTGCAGTTAAGAATCCCAAAGACAACACAATGCAGATTCTCTGTGTGATATCCATCTTTACGTGGCTTATATTTTATACTACCTTTACTGTCTCTTTAAAGACTTCATTTTTCAAAACTATTTCTTTATATAACTGTATATATTCCTTTTCTCTCTCTTTGAAGCCTACATACATTTTTACACACATTTTAAAGCATTTAAAGTCTTGTTCCACCTGAATCTGTCTTATTGTGAACCTATTGCTTTAAACTGCAGCATTCTAAGACTGAAACTGTGCTGTGGCTGCTGGCTCTGCCCATCTCAACTTCCCAACATGGCGGTGATATGTTTACCATCAGCTCTGGGAGCCTTGGTGGGTCTATGCTTCTATCAAAGCAGCATTTAGCATTTAGCCCAGAAACCTCTTTTTTGTTTGTTTGTTTTGTTTTGTACTAGCAAAGGCTAAATCTATCACGCAGCATAATGTTCACTTGCAGATGCCTCATTCCCGCCATACTGCAGGTCAAACACACATGCCAGGAACCCGCCATACAGTAGCTCAAGCCTGCAGGCTGCAGCTAACTTGAGAAAGAAAACTAGGAAGCTGTTTTAGCTCTGTTTTAGAATCTTCTTTTTATGCTTTCTCAGGTTTTAAGTGGAAATTCCTGCCCCACGTTCTGGCATCATTTGTGGCTCCCTTCCTTTTTGATTAGACAGAAAAAGGGAGGTTCTGTGGGATGTTCTGTATGCTGTGAATGTGTTGCTCTGATTAGTTGATAAATAAAACAGGGATTGGCCAGTAGCAAGGCAGGAAGTAGAGGTGGAATAAGCAGACAAGGAGAATTCTGGCAAGGAAAAACAGAACTGAGGAGAAGACACCAGCCCATCGTCCAGGGAGCAGCATGTAATGGCACACAGGTAAAGTCACAGAACATGTGGCGACATATAGATTAACAGAAATGGGCTGAGTTTAAATGTAAGACCTAGTCAGTGGAAAGCCTGAGCTAATGGCCAAACAGTTTTAATTAATATTAAGCCTCTGTGTGTTCATTTGGGTCTGAGGGGCTGCAGACTGTGGGGCTGCGGGAGCCAGGTCGGACCAGGAAATTTCAGCTACAAAACATACTACAAACTATGTAAAGTAATAGGAAGATTTCTGAGAGCTACTAATTCTTTGGCTCAGTTTATAAAAATTTCCTCTGTTGTCATGCTTGATAGATAAGAATAAAAACAACAACAAAAAACATTCAATGCAGGTCAGCCCCAGGACTCAAAATTAATAAATTTTCTTCCCTATTGACCTAAATTACAGCATTAGAAAATATTATTATTTTAACAAAGAAAACAAATGAAAAGAAAAAACATACCCAGAAACATAAATTTCAGTCACACAGCCTCATACTATCCACAGGTATTGAATATAAATTAACTTCTAAATTACCAGATTAAAGACAGACACCAGGTCTCTTTATCTGCACTAAAATTATCCTTTATTTTTCTAACTGCAAACCCAAGGACCTAACACTGGCACTCTCCTCTAAGAAGCCAGGAAGAGTCAAGTGAATTATTCAAATCTAGAAAAGGAAACCACTAAGAAAACAGATATTTTAATGCTTTTCAGGTTGCAGCTCAGCCAGGAAGGGAGAAATCAGATAAGAGATGCCCTTGAACTTAGAAGGTTCTGAAGATTCCTTCAAAATGAGTCTCCATTTGTGGCAGGACAAAGCATGTTGTCATGTAAATTTAAAAGAAAGAAATGCTCCATCCCAGCAGTGATACAAATGAAGAAACTAAGCAGCTGCACAGCACAATACTCCCCCCATCGATGAACTGAAGACCTGTCCTACAAAATTTTACTGTAGAACATTTGTTCCCCCTTGCAATGCTGCAATGATCAAGAATCCTAGATTTATATATACTTCTGCTGTCATTTCATCAGTTTTGCTAGGAGGTATATGTGTGTCGTACACATGTGCCTATGGAGTCAATGATCTACTTGAGACCTAATGTTATAGTAATTAATTAATCATTCCTACATGGTCAGTTATTCTTTTTAAGTCTAAAGGTTTTCTCCATGAATTAAACTCTGTAATGTCACAGGATTATTTGCTGTTGGGTAACCAAATACAAATCACATTATTAACGCAGAATTACCAAATTACTTTGCTAAAAATAGGAACAAAGCGATAATCATCATACATAGTGTATACACTACAGAGAACACCACAAAACAGAAAGATATTTGGTTGAATAATTAAATGATAACTATTTGGAATTTTTCTAATTAAAGTAAGCTAACAGATTGTTTACACTTAAAATAATAACTTATAGAATAATTTGTATTTGAATAAATTGGGTTTCAAAAAGTATATATTGGCAATATTAGGATTTAACATAACAAAAATATAAATTTAATTTTAAAAACACTGAGCTATGATAGTAAGAAAAAAACTAAGGAAAAATTCTTAATTCCAATATATAAACTCAGATGCTAGATGGCTATGTTTCCTTTTATTTCAAGTATATAAAGTTTACATACATCAGCAAACAAAATTTAGTAATAACATTTTATTTTCAAATGAAATTTATAGATCACACACTTTAATCTGGATGTGACAGGCCACATGTATGCTAGGCACACAGTCTACCAATGAGCTACAGCCACATGCTTACATATTACATATAAAATCACCCATAGGAAATATGACCTATCTCCATTCATTCTTAGGTTGCAGCAAGCTGTGGTGGCACTTGTCCTCAATACTAGTATTTAAGAGGTTGCCATAGGAGGTTCACTTTGGCTTTAAGACCACAGCTAAGGCTCAGGAAACATTGCAGAAGGGAGTGCAGGAAAGATTGTAAGAGACAGAGGATCAAGGAGTTTGCTATGGGATTGTGTCTCCTAGTAACATAAGTAGCAATACCCTTAAAATCTCCCCAAAATGAACTGAGCAAGTAGACACCAATGATCATGCTACACAGAACAATGAAAGCTCCCAAGGCCTTAATTCTACACAAAGAACTACAGGCAGTTGAGTAAAGCTGGGAGCAGGAGAAGAGGTCCCCCCCCACACACACACACCAGGGAAGAACACAACAATTGGCTGTCCAGGGTTAAATGGTCAGCTCTGAAGACATATATACAAGTAACATTATGTGGATCCAACAGATCATATTTAGGAGTATGTACGTATACACAAATAAATGCATACAAGCAATAACAATAATAATAAAACAAAAATAAGAGTCCATAATTTTTAGGGAATGCTGGGAAGGAGTCCATAAATTTTAAGGAATTTTGGGAAGGTTAAATGGGAGAGTTTGGGGGCAGTAAAGAGAAGGGAGAAATGTAATTAAATTATATTCTCAAGATTTGAAAACAAAAAAGTAAAAGAAAAACAGAACAAAATATAAAAGAAAACCATAAATCACACAGCTTCAAATATATATTCATAGTTATAGGAAAGGAACTAAGACGAAATCTCTGCATCATTTAGACTTTTCAAGACTTGCCTATCACTTAATCTTCCATCAGTTCTCACTTTGCTCTACATCCTTCAACTACTACAAATTTCCCATTTACAAATATCGTCAGCATCTTTCTACTTGAAAACCTTTGTGTATTGTGGCATCTTCTCTCTATATGTTCTTTTGCTCACCATCTATATTTCAGTTCCTGAAGGAGGCCTCCACTGATACCCCAGATCAAGTCATTATGGTATCATATATGCTACAAAAGTACATGTACTTCAGTTTAAAGAATTTGTCAAAAATGGTCTTGTGGTATGTGATTTATGCCTACAGCTTCCCCTTCACTTTAAATAAATGAATGTGAAACATGCCTGATATGCAATAATTATTAGTGAGTGCTATTAAAGTAATTGGATGAGTAAAATGATAATATAAGCATTTTTTTCCTTTTTAAACTTTGTTCTTCAGAGTTTCATGCATGAATAAAATGAAATATATCTCCATCCATTCACTCCTTCATTTCATCCATATGCCCTGCAAATTTTCTCTTCCAACTGCATCCCAACATCTTTTTTTAATAACTCACTAATTCCAGTTAGTGTGGCCCAAATGTGCAGGATGTGTATCCAGTCATCCACTGGAGTATGTGAATTCTACCATGGCTATGTCCTCAAATAAGAGTCAATCTCTTTACCCCAGCAACTATCAACTGCCAATAAATATGTCCTCAGTAAAGGATCAGGCATGGAGATTATTTATCTTACCTGTGTCAGAACTTTGGCTGCCTTGAATCTGTGTCATGCTTATGTAGGTAACCACAGCTGCAATAGCCATGCTATGTCTAGAAGACAGAATTTCAAGCCCTTCTCCCAATCCTCCAACTCTTATATTCTTTCTTTCTCCTCTTCCATGAGTCTTGGTCAGGCAGAGGATAATACGAATGTCCCAGCAGTCCAAATACCTGTCACCTTTCAATTACACCAACCTCAAATTGTATAGTCCATATCTATGAACTCAAGAGATGAACTGTCTCCTATCTCAGCACACTTTTATGATGTTAGACTACTTGGATGGGTCACTTCCTGTAGTTGTAGTTGTGTACTGAATGAGGTGAGTGTTCTAGCCCCTAATATAATGCCTCTAGCTGAACAGTCACAGCGAACTTGGTGATGAGCGTATAATATGAAGTTATTACAGAAGTGAAGTACCAAACAAATGATAGAAATTAAATCAACACAAACAGCATGCATAGGATTACATATTCTTTGAACTTGCAAAGGAGAAGAATTTACAATTTGGTGATAAAACCCTAATAAAAGCCTGTACTCTAGTGGGTATGGAAACTGACAACCTAAAGACACTTTGTGCTTTTCCCATAGCATAGCAAAGCTCCACTTACTGACATGGTAAAACATTATGTGATTAGCATCAGAGAACTAAAGTAGATTGAAACATTTAAAACTATATGAAAGCACTTATTGGATTTATTGGAAAATGTATAAAATAAAAGCACATATTACTTCAAAATGTTGTCAGAATTATTTTAAGTATTTCTTGTAGCATTTTGAAAAACTGGCTAAACTCTTCCCTTCCTGATATTTGGCATTCTGTAGTTGTAATGGCATGCAAGTTAATGTCTATAGTAATAAGTGACTTAAATTAAGAAGTTCTGAGGTTATGAAGTTAAATTCCTTCAAATCTTGATAAGCATACAACTAGATAATGTTGACATTATTAAATGTCAAATTTCTCAAAACCCTTAGAGTCATCACTCAATTCAAACTATTCAAAATGCAGATACAGCTAACAAAAGTCCATTCTTTCAGAAATGTGCAGATGTAAAGGTCTTTGTTGCCATTTTGTTGTTTTATTAGTGCAGGGTGAGCTGTGGATAGCAGATTGTACTTATACCATAGATAGGCCAAGATAAATGGGAATTCAATGCTTTGCCCCTCAAATCATGACAGCTTTTTTTTCCCCTAGAAAAATAAACTCAGGGTAACACTTTTCACAACACATAATTAGATTCCATCAAACTGTCAAACAGCAAAACTCAGGTATTTGTTCTCCATGCAGCATAAATCTGAGTCACTTGTGAGTGAGCTACAATGAAAACAGAATCAACTCTTTCTGTGTGAAAAGGGAGTGCCATGGACTGTGGTAGTACATGTCTTTAACCCCAGTACTGAGGAGGCAGAGACAGGAAGATCTGTGATTTAGAGGCCAGCCTGGTCCACAGAGAGGTACAGGACAGCCAGGGCTACACAGATAAACACCATCTCAATAAATAGATAAATAAAGTAAAGAAAGGGAAAAGAAAATGAAGTAAGATCCATGTATAAGGAGCACACTAAACAGTGTGGAGTAACTGAGGAAGAATAGGGTAACATATCTATGACACAGAGTGTAAACAATCCATCTTTTACAAAGCTGTAGATATGGAACATAGTCTTAAAATATATATCTATTATTGTTTCTCTTGATAATGAGTAATTGACATTGCCAAATCTGCCTATCTATCAGCTGAAATGCAAGTACACACAATCTGATTCCTAACAGAGTAATGGTTTATCTGGAATGGTTGGAATGGTACTGAGGTTTTATTAATCTTAATTACACAAAATACGTAGTCCATGTGATTTTCTTTTTTTTTTTTTTTTGTTGGCTCTTCACTTACCATTTTCTGTGAATTTGTATTCCACTTATTTTTTAAAACTGTGCATGGATAATTCTGAGAAGCAATGACTCATTAAGCTCAAATTAAGGACCCTTGACTTGTCCATTAAACTGTCTTGTTTATACTAAGAAAGTCTTGTCTGTAATAAGCATCTTCTACGAAATGGAAAGTGTTACATAGATGACTTCATGCACCTACAACAGGTAATAATATGATTTATAGAATTGTTATATCACAAGGTAGCCTTGTTAAAAGACTTATTGAGGATGGGAAATCCCTGAGCTAATAGCTGAGAGATGCTCTGAAAATAAGATACTTTATTTCTCAAGCAATCTGTACCTGTTCTACCTTATGAAAATGATCCTTAAGTAAGTGGCATTATACCTAAATTAAGCACTGGATAGCAAATTTCATGTGTCTATTAGAGAAATATGGCCTACATGATCATCAATTCACATAGTCACAAGAAATAATGCAGAAAATACCACAAGATTGCAAAAATCAAATGGATGCAAAGGTTTAAACTGACTACTTAAGAGGTTATGCAGCATACACAAAGTGGAATTATGCATTGTGTTCTAGTCCAGAAAGCCATCTACTGACCAAATACTTGATATTCAAGTGATTTTATTGAGTAAAGTGTCAACAGTGGGTTTCATTCTTAGAATAGTTAAGAATATGATATGTAAAAATAAAAGCCTGTCAAATCTTAGCATCCCTTTGCAGTTTCTGTGAGTACATGTTTAATAACTGTCATATCTCCAGACAGTTCATCTGCTCCCCCTTTAGTTAAAAATATAGTTGTGGCAGCCAGAGCTGCCAGCCATGCTTGGGTGGTTTGAATGCTCTTAGCAGGTTCTCTATTACCAATTTCTTATCATGTAGAAAAAATTCTACCAAAGGTTTCAAAAAAAAAATCACATAAGATAAGAGAATCGGGCATTTCACAAAAATAGAGTCAGCCTGCCAGGGTCAAAAGCTTTCTATCTGTCTTCTTGTACGTTGTTTTTATCTTGTGACTTATTTCATTTCAGTTTAAACTTGCCGAGTCCCCAGTCAAGTCTTTTCTTTTTTCATTTATTTATTTATTTGTTGATTGATTGATTGATTGATTGGTAATTAATTTAATTTTACATATCAGCCACGGATTCCTCTGTCCTCCCTCCTCAACCCCCTGCCCTCCTCCCAATCCACCCCTCATTCCCACCTCCTCCAAGGCAAGGACTCCCCTGGGGATTCAGCTCAGCCTGATAGATTCAATTGAGGCAGGTCCAGTCCCCTCCTCCCTTTACCTAGGCTGAGCAAAGTATCCCAGCATAGGCCCTAGGTTCCAAAAAGCCAGCTCGTGCACTAAGGACAGGTCCCGGTCCTACTGCCTGGGGGCCTCCTAAACAGTTCAAGCTAATCAACTGTCTCACTTATCCAGAGGGCTTGATCCAGTTCCATGGGCGCTCCTCAGCTATTGGTTCATAGTTCATGTGTTTCCACTAGTTTGGTTATTTGTCCCTGTCCTTTTTCCAATCATGGTCTCAATATCTCTTGCTCATATAATCCCTCCTCTCTCTCGCTGATTGGAATCCTGGAGCTCCACCTGGGGCTTGGCCGTGGATCTCTGCATCTGATTCCATCAGTCATTGGATGACAGTTAGGGTGTTCAGCCATCCAATCACCAGAGTAGGTCATTTCGGGCTTCTCTCGACCATTGCCAGTAGTCTATTGTGGAGGTATCTTTGTGGATTTTGGGGGACCTCTCTAGCACTTTGCATCTCAAACAGCTGAAAGACATTTAAGGAATTGCTCAACATCCCTAATCATCAGGGAAATGCAAATCAAAATGACTCTGAGATACCACCTTACGCCTGTCAGAATGGCTAAGATCATAAACACTTAAGACAGCTTATGCTGGAGAGGATGTGGAGCAAGGGGAACACTCCTGCACTGTTGGTGGGAATGCAAACTTGTACAGCCACTTTGGAAATCAATATGGCACTTTCTTAGAAAATTGGGAATCAATCTCCCCAAAGACCCAGTTATATCACTCTTGGGCACATACCCAAGGAATGTTCAATCATACCACAAGGGCACATGCTCAGCTATGGTCATAGCAGCATTGTTTGTAATAGCCAGAACCTGGAAACAACCTTGATGCCCTTCAACTGAAGAATGGATAAATAAAATGTGGTACATACACACAATGGAGTACTACTCAGCAGAGAAAAACAATAACATCATGAAGCTTGCAGGCAAATGGATGGATCTAGAAAAAATCATCCTGAGTGAGGTAACACAAACTCAGAAAGACAAACATGGTATGTACTCACTCATAGGTGGATACTAGATGTAAAGCAAAGGATAACTAGACTGCTACTCACAACTCCAGGGAGGCTACCTAGCAAAGAGGACCCTAAGAAAGACACAGGGATTGCTCAATGACAGAGAAATGGATGAGATCTACATGAGCAAACTGGATGTGAGGGGGGATAATGAAGGGCAAGTTTTGAGGGAAAGAGAGCTTAGGAGAGCAGGAGATCCCAGCTGGATCAAGAACAGAGAGGGAGAACAAGGAAAGAGATACCATAATAAATGAAGACCCCAGTCAAGTCTTTATTGAGATTTTGAAGGGACTAAGAGCTACTAAGAAAAGGGTTTGATTCAAAACACACTGAAAGAGAACACAAATGCAGCATTTTCCATCAAATTAGCCAAGATTTAAGGTGGTGTATGTATGTGTGTGTGTGTGTGTGTGTGTGTGTGTGTGTGTGTGTGTGTGTGTCTGTTTGTGTGTGCTACTGTGCTCGCTCTTGCATATGAAGAAGATGGGGGAAGCTTCTGAGAGTTCTACTCTATCACTCTTTGTCTTCCTCCCTTCAGCTAGGATTTCCACTTAATTAGCGTTCCCCATTTTTTGAATTACCCATCTAGTTTTTTATGCGGTTCTGGAAATCTGAACTCTGGTCCTCAAGCTTGAGTAGTAAGGAACTTTAACACTGAGTCATCTCTCTGGCCCATATTTAAGGCCCATATTTGATTGTGTAATGGATATCTACATATGTTTCTCTTGATCAAATCCATGCTACTAACTCAGTTGGTGGTTATTAAAGAACATCAATAAAAAAACAAATGGGTACTAGAGAGATGGTTCAGTGGTTTAGAGCAACTCTTTTATTCATACAGAAGACTCAAGTTAAATTTCCAACACCCACATGGTTGCTCACAACCCTCCATTATTTCAGTTTCATGGTATCCCATACCATCTTCTCACCTCTGAAGGTTTCTGACACACATGTGGTATACAGACATACATGCAAACAAAAAATCCATGCACATAAAATAAATTAAATTAAAAACAGTTAACAAACAATTGCATTGCCTTTGAAATACAGTAATCATGGAATCTATAATGGGTTATACTATATGACTCAACAGGGTTATATTGAAAACTCAATGAAGTAATTCATGTGAAGATACAAAATGTGAATTGTATCTGCAATTTTATAAATTATATTTTAATTTTTTTAGAAACTCATACATGGGTCCTAGATCATACATAGGTCCTGGATTTATATGCTTTCTGTTCCTCTCTTTCTTCCTTCCAAATTCTTCTATTTCTCTCACCTCTTTATCAAATTCATGACCTCTTGTTTTACCATTATTGTTACAGATAAATATACAGGCAAATGATAGTAAATGGCACCATAATGAAATCATTTTTAAAAATGAATAAAATTTTCCTATTAATGTTGCCCATAAATATTTTAAAAAGTCCATGTTTCCACTAAATACCAGTATTCAGAACCTGAAATTCAAATGTTATTTCTTAAGACTTGCCATGTTTTATGAATATTGTTTATGAATAATGACATTAACAGAATAGGAATATTTTATATTCTGTTATCAAATACCTAAAAGACTATGAAAGATTCCAAAGCTTTTCTCTGCTCTAAGCCTTAGATAATGGTTACCACAATTTTATCAAAATATAATTGATTGTGCATAATCATGTATCAACCAATCATGTCCTGATATATATTGAATTATGAATCAACCAGTTATATCCAGAGTCAAATAATGCTGTAAATATTTTCTTGGATTTTGTCCTACTCTTCTATACTTAATTTATATTTCAATCATTTTCAGCACTTCATTTTATAAGAATGACAAAAAGAAAAATTGAGAAGCAGCAGTGCATTCATTTGATTTTAATGCATGATAATCAATATGCTCTTCGTGAGTCTTGGACATTGCTAAGCTGTACTTGTACAACCCTCTCCCCACTCAGGAGTCTTCTAATTTTGTCCCAATCAATGGAGTCATGTTTATGTATTCCCTTGCAAAGATATACTGCTTGCTCAGACAACTCTTGAGAATAGAATCTCTTCATCAGAAAATTGAATATCAAACAGTATGATGACTAGCTTTGGGTTCAAAATGTAAAAAGACATTTGCATTTACACATCATGGAGATCATCTTAATAGAAAAATGGCAGGAGTAGATCAGAAGGATGGGTTAGGAGAACTTTATCCTCTGACTTTCTCTGTACACCTTCTATTGCCCATGCGTGAACCAGGATTATACTCTTTTCCTGTGAGAAGCTGTGCTGGTTGTCTGCAATCCACTAGCCAGATGTAACTATGGAATCTCTAATACACATCAAGTACAAACAGAAGACTTGGTGTCGAAAATGAGTGTCAAACACATCATTTGTAATGACATTAGTATGGTTGTAATGATAGTATTTGGGGGCATACTGCTCTAAAATACCAAGAAGTATTATAGTGAATTTCACCACCATTACTCCTTTATACTGTGACTATTCAGAAAGCAGAAATTATATCTTGGGTTCATATTTATAACTATGTGACAGTGTTGAACCTGTCTTATTGCATACGACGACATTGTATACGTCTTCAGCTTCTTGATAAATGCATCTGAGTGTGTTGATTGTTCAGGGGACCTAATCACTCTCTAGATGAGAAGAACGCACATGTCTCTATATTCAGATCTTCACTGTGCATTGGAAAAAAGTATTTTATTTCCATTTGGGTGCATCCAACCTACAGCCTGCAGGTCCACATGCAGACAGGAAGAGTTCTGAATGTGACTCAACTCAAGATCATAAACTTACTTAAAATATAATGAGGTATTTTATGCATTTGTATTTACTTTTTCATAACTTAACTATCTTCTTCCAAGTGTAAACTCTGTAGTTAACAACATCATGTAGCAATATAAAAAACCTGGACCCCTGATAGGTCCAGGTCATTGTTCTCATTTATAGAATGATGCTTTAGTTAGAAAACGTAAGCTTCTTAATGAGCAACTTAAGACAATCTTCTAACTTCCTCTCTTACTTGTAAAATGTCTGCTTACTCATTCACCAGCACTAGTATGAAGATTACATGAGATAGGTGTGAAATCCCATGAAAGTATACACACCATAACACTTAAGGAGGTATTCATATTTAGTTTTACCTTAACAAGTGCCATTGGGAAACCCTGATCTTTCACAGTCTATCTAAACAGAAACATTTCCACCACCTATATGCTGCCACTTACACTGTGTAGATCCCTTGATAGCTGACTACAAAACTGTAACTCTTCCCTGAGACTGTCTACTAAAACACTTTGTACAGCAAATACCTGAGTATATGAATCTCTAAGAAGGCTTAACAATGAAGACTATGATAGCAATATCAGAAAAATTAATTAGAATACCCCATTAATATTTATTCCACAGGTTCTTAAGAGATCATTAAATGAAGATTTAATTGTGGAATTATCAAATTTTCTAGCACACAACACAGAGTAAATGTTAGCTAAGAGAATCTCATTTATTATAACTTTGTTTTTGGAGAGATTTGAAAGCTACTGTAACACACAGCCTCTGGATTCAAAACATTGTAAGTTCTTTGGTTTATAGATGCCTGATTCTAAGAGATAAGAGAATTTCAAATGTCCATGAAACTAAATAAACATTAAAATTTTTATTATGAATTTTAGGCTTAGTCCTGAGAGATCCAGAAGCCTAAAATCTTTTGCAAATTGAAATGTCTACTCATTCAGTAGGCGTGTGTGTGTGGGGGGGGTGTTGAAACTATATTCAGTCTGAGCAAGTATGCATACCAGTGTGGGATCATGTGCCTGAGTGCACAGAGAGGCCATAGAAGGACAATGGGTACCTTGATCTATCATTCTCTTTCTTATTCCCTTGATATAAGATCTCTCATTGAATATGGAGCTAGGCTTATAGCCTACAAATCAAAGAGATCCTCCTGTCTTTGATGCTGTCCATAGTGCTGGACACCCCAACAATTTTATACCACTGCTGGAGAATTGAATTCAAATCCTCATGCTTGGACAATGAAAGTTATTATCCACTAAGCCATCATTCCATCCCTTTTTTAAGATTAAACAAAAACCATCATGTGTAAGTTGGACAAAACAAGTCTAAAGAAAAATAAAATAGGCACAAGAAAAAGCACAGGATTCAAAAAACTCAATCATTTACACGTTCAGGAGCCCTGTGAAAGTATTAAGCTGAAATGCTATAGAATATATAGAGAGGACCTGGTGCAGACCAGTGTAGGCCCTGTGATTGCTGCTTCAGTCTCTATGAGTTCCTATGTGCTTTACTTGGTTGCTTTAGAGGGGCTTGTTTTCCTGGTGTCCTCTGTCTCCTCTGTATCTCCCACTCATTCTGCCTCTCCTACTGCATTCACTGAGCTGTGTGGGGAAGGATTGCATGGAGACAACTTGTTTAGAGCTGTGTGTTTCTAGGTATCTCTCTCTCTCTCTCTCTCTCTCTCTCTGTGTGTGTGTGTGTGTGTGTGTGTGTGTGTGTGTGTGTGTAATGTCTTATAGTGTTACAGTGGCTCTTTTTATTTATTCCCTGCTGCCTGAGGAATGCTGTACGATGATGGCTGACTGAGGTTCCAATCTATGAGTATAGCATTCATTCCTCAACCTTTGAACACCAGATTTCAGAAAGTTCATGAAGAAACATATTCTCCAGATTTATAATAAAGACTATGCTCATTTGACCACCTCTTGAACTATTTTTGAGTAACATCTCAAACTTATTGCCAGCACATTCTGATGATACAATATATTCTGTGATCCAAGAGTGCAGCAAAGAAGGATGTTTAAGAAATAAACAATGAGGCTGGGGTACAGCTCAGTGGTAGAACACTTGCTCAGCATCCTAGCGTGCATAAAACCCTGGACCAGGTTCAGTTCTCAGCATCAATTAATTAATTAATATTATTAAGCTTTTCCAGTAAATCGTGTTGAATAGATTACTATTGTGACTAATTGTGGTATTTACTTATTTTTCTACAACACATGAAGTAAAAGTAAAGAACTGCCAAAAAAGTCTTATGAAAAAAATATGTTGACTTGCAATTATCTTTAGATAAATGGGGAATAAAGGATCCTGATAAATAACAGAACAGTACTTATGATATTGACCGTAAAATAGAACATTGACCTCGTATATGTGGCTGCTATAAATTGATTTGCACCCACAACAATATATGTTAAAGTGACTAGTATTGTCAGCCCAATCCTATTCAAAAACAGTTAAAGGGATAATAACAGAATACAATACTACTTTAAGGAAACTTTCCATGTTGTCTTTAAACACACACACTAAATTAGCATAAAGATCATTTGAAACCCTTCTCTAATACAAATTATTTGACAATCTGAACCTCACTGTACCAATCTGTAAAATGAGATCATTAGATTCATTCTGCAGTCAATTGAAAAACTAGAAATGATAAATGTAGTTTTTTCATTGCTAGTTCCTTTATTTACTATGACTAAGGTCTGTATCCCTTTCTTGAAGGATCAATAATCTTGCTGACCACGCAGTGTTTCAAAATGCACAAGTCTGCCCTGTGGTTAAAAAGAAGATCCATCAGAACAAAGGGGTGTGGACATATCCTAATATCACTCTATTTATGGACATGGAAATTTGAATATTATATAATTTTGATGTGTCTTGAAATGTTACCATTCACATTTTTTCTTCCATTTCAAAAACATAAGAATCCTCTGGCATTGGGTGCAATATAAAAAAGTTGAAAAACCAAAGTCATCCATAGGCTAGAAGCTGTAATCATGGCTAAACAAGAATAATCAATATATATATATATTGTTTTTTGAAACAATCAATTTTAACAAATTTTGGAGGTTACATATTATATTACTGATCTTTAACTCTGGTTAGTAATTCTGAAACTAAAAAAAAAATCCCTGTTTTTACTATTTAAATAAACTTTACTTTATTAGATTTTACTTCTAATATTAAAAGTGTAACTACAGTGCTTCAGAGTGCTGCAAACAAAGTTTGAGTGCATGTTAAGCATATTGCTTATTGTCCTTGCTTTAATTAACTGGGATTTGTGAAACAAACAAATGAATTCAGCACTATAGAACATAAAACAATTTTCAATAAATAGGTCTTCATTTACTGTTTAATTTCCTGTCACTGACTTAAAAACATCTGCCAGGAAGAGGTGCAAACATCATACTTCTCCACTTACATAATGTTAATTATAACGGAATTGCACTACAAATAGCATCTTAATCATGCTGGCCACTCTTCTCCCAATTCTTATTACTTACTCACAGGCTCTCCATCCATTAAGAATGTGCTGCAGTATTAAAATGGGTTGCAAGTACAGGCAGAGCAACAATGAATCTGATTTGGTCAAAAGGTCAAGGCATAATAATTGAGTTGGGTAAGTAAAGTGAGGCGCAATAGTTTCATCTTTTTTATGCTTATGTGTTTAATGTTGGATGATGTGAAAAATGAACAACAACAAATCATATTAAGCCCACTATGATGTAACTATGTAAGTAGCCGGCCAACATATCTAAAGATGGGAGGTTAGGATTCTTGTTATCTCTCTTCATGGTATCAGCATCCACAAAAAATTGTATCTAATTACCTTGAAGTATTAATGTAAAAACTTCACTTCATGAATACAGTTATAATGAAAAGTGAAATTATAAGAGTGAAATAAATAAAACAGAAATCTGCAAATCCATAGATAGGTCTCTGTCTTTTGCAATCATACCATCCAATTGCTCCAGAGTAACTAAAGGAAAATTAGCATCCAGATGGGTGTATATATCTAAAAACATACAAGTTTACAGAATGCAAAGCTTCCAAAAAAAAAGAATTAAAACACATTCTTTAGATCCAGGCTAGTTGCTTTTGTGAGATTTCCACTTAGAGGTCTGATTGACTTTAGATAATTCAAGTATCATTTTCTACCGTAATGTCTTCATCTGAACATACAAATCATCATCAAATGCACAGAAGAGAATAATAAAGAATAAAGTAATTATTTTTACCACCTAACCTTGTCTAGCACACAGTAATAACTAAGTATTTGTTAATAAAACACTGGATAAAATAATTGCTTTTTTCATAGAGAGTGACATGGGTCTTTCAGATATTAGTGAGGAAAATTGTAAAGAATTTAGTTTGCTGCTTGCCCATGATAAATATTTTTCAATGAGGAAGACAAGCTGGCTTGCCCTAAATATCACTACAGCTGAACCTAATTAATGAAACAAAATAGCAAAGCAATAGGGCACTTATTTCTAAAGAAGTCTGTAATTAAGAAGTATTAACTAGCAGTGTGAAAAATTTGACCCTCTTGTGATAACCCTGAAAATACATGACAGAATTAGCTTCTCTTTCATATGTACACTGGTTGTTCCCAACCCAGGGCTGTCCTCTCTTCTCTAGATCTCAATTACAAGTCACAGGTGTTCATGAATAAATATGTTAAAATTCTTCTGAACCCCAAATAATAACATATTGTTTGCTAAATATCACAGGGAACATCGAGCTGGAGAAGCGGTTACTCCATTCTTGAGTATATTCATATATGTATATATATAATATATACATATGTGAATATACACAAGTATATTAATTATGTCATTCATACATATGATTATATGTGTGTATATGTGTAGCAGATAAAGTTGTAAGTAAATGCATGCTTTTGACATTGGTGCAGCCATGTCAAGGAATCCAACACCCTAGATACATGGGAATGTCAAAGCCTTTCCTGGGTTGAAGTATGAATGCTATGAACTATTGACCCTTAGGTAATTCAAGCATATGCAGAGACTATCAACAGCAGCTTTCTCATCCCAGATGATTGCAGCATGAGATTGTGCCTTATAGAGCCATCCTTCCAAGCTTATCTAAACCTCCCTCTTTGTTTATCTGTATACAATAAACCTACCTCCTGGATTCAGATGTGTAAAGAAAACATACTGAATTTCAGGGTTGCCCATGTTGTGTCTTCGTCGGAGAGCACATCCTACCCTATCTCAGCTTTTCTATTTGTATGTCTGCTGTTTCTTCATGATGCTTTGCTCCAGCTGAGGAAATCCCAAAGCCCATTCAAGTCATGACATATATGCACAACAAATCCAGGCATGGTGATACAAGTGCACAATCCTAGCACTGAGAACTGCAAGCAGGATGATCGGGAGTTCAAAGTCATCCTTGGTGGCACAATCAATATTCAGACAGCTTGCAACACATGATATTCTCCCTCAAACAACAAAAGAAAATAAGTAAAAACAAAAAGCATAAGGTAATAAAAAATAGTGGCAATGTAAAACTTTATAGAAATAGGGTAAGTACAATGAAAGGAAGCAACGTTTGTTGTTTTAAAGACAATGCAATGTTCTCACAAATATTTTATTTGTTCTTATATCCCACCCTAACAATACAAATTATCCTGAGTAAATAATCTTTTATTTTGATAGTAAATATCACAATAAAAATTAGCCTCAGGAAATGTCACTTCATCAAAATCTTAAAGGCAAAACTATAGCACAGAATCTGAATCATTACATTCAAATCCATTATCAAAATATACCAATAATCTTTGACCCCTTAAAAGGCAGTTATCAGAGTATTTGTCTGACCCACAGTATCCTCCAGAAGGAGAATGTGAGCCAGTCTATAAGGAGCAGGTCAAGCATGGCCAATATAATAACAGAGTGAAATTCCTCTAGATGTGAAACACTGGCTTTAAAATTAAGAGTTATAACAATTCAGATCAGTGGCCTTATATGTAGGACTTAGTGAAGAGAATTGTGATGTGACAAACAGAAATGTTATTACTTATAGCCGTACAGAACTATTCCTGAGCCAGAAAGACACCATTTTCAGGTATTCCATTGTGCCTGCTTACCAAAGATCATCACAGTTGAGTTTGATGATGGTTGACTTCCTTCTTAGAAGGAGGGAGAGGAGAGAATCATGGGACTCAATCATTCTCCCAGTCAACTGTATACAATTGTGCCTCATTAGATGTGAACTCGGGGTGTCAGGGAGGGACTAGAGGATATAGGATGGGGAAGAGTGAAGGAAAGAGCATCCATCTGCACAGTCATGGGGAAGCCTTTACACATGCTGGTGGAGACATTTCCATGTGGCTGTTTTTTGTTCACCGTTGCCTCTACAAACCCTCACCAATTGCTCTATATGTAAGCCTATAGTTATTCATTCTTCAGTGAGAACTTAGATGGTATAGAACTTTGGTTTGTCATTGGGATCTTAGCAGGGGGAAGAGAGGCTTGTATTGGGAAAAGTCTTAAGACAGTTAATATTCTGAATTTCCTATTGGCTGTTCAAAAGACAGGAGAGGACAAGAGCATTATACAACACGATTGAGAACTACTAAGGTAAACCCTAATGCTGGCTCTCCTATCAACCTGTCACTATATATCTTAAAAGTATGAGGTAACAAATTAATTCAGTCTATATGTTTAACTGGGAACTCCTCATGCCAACTAATATCCCTTAGTGAGATGGGAAGTGCGTGTCAGTAAATATTAAACCTTGTTGCACACTTTGGATACTGGAATGGTAGAGCCTAAGTTTCCTATCTTTACAATAATCACTGCATATGTATCAGTGGTGTCCAATATCAAGCATATATTTAGTGACTCAAGACTCATAATTCAAGGCTCACTTTTAGGACAAAGAATCTAAGCTATATTCTTGGGTAGTATCTATGATAGTTTAATTACAATATGTACCTGCAGAATGAGGGGCAAAATAGGCACAATACCAAACACAAAACATGAGTCTAAAGAAGCCATGTACATACATCCTTGTGCTGTTTGAATTCCATGAAATAGCCATACACAGTGTAGTCTCCTCCTGAGAACAAAAATCAAATACACGAAATATTTCTGTCCAAAAGACTATTGAGGAAACAGCTTTCCAGGTTGGTTGATTTATTTTGGAGAGGTGGTGGTGATCTCATATCTATTCTCTTCTTTTCATACAGTAAAATTTCAATCTCTGAAAAAGAAGCAGTCATTTTATATAAACTTTCCAGTACATAAAGTTTAGGCACAATGAACTACCCAGCAATTAGAGGAAATTGTATGTAAGTTTCAGGCAAGATCTCTGATGAAATGGACAAACAGACCTCTCTGAGAAGAAAGGTGTCAAACCTGCTATGTCTTCTTTTTTTCTGCACAGGAACCAATTAGAGATGAAGCAACTGGAGCACAAAAAATCAGGTAAACTTGGTATTGTCGCAGAAATTCAAAAACACTTGACATCTAATAGAAGACTGAAACAAGGGTTCAAGGTCAAGACCCCAAGAACCACGGCATCAAAAATGAGAGGTCACTGGCTAAGAAACATGAAAAAAATCAATGAAAGTATGTTGATCCAATGTACATTATTAAACAGGTTCCTGCTATGGACAATAGTGGTCTATCTAAGATATAGAATGTAATTATATTTCTTCAGAAACATTTCATTTTCCTGAGTCAATGGTCTTAGGGAATATAAACTCTTTCTATTAGGGGAATCCCATAGCAAAAAGGCTGATACCCTGTGTCAAAAATACAGATACATTTTTAAGCAAAGATAGAGCCCAATTTATACTCATAGAGTGCAAGGTAGAGACACTAACCATGTTAACAAAGTGTATATAAACCTCAGACAGTATGTCTTCCCATGCCATACTTGAGCTATTGTTGTTAGGTTCTGTCAAATGCTTTGAATTAACTATCTAATTAAATAATAAATAATTTATGCAGCCTTGGGATTCAAGCACAGGGCAGTGGATTAGAAGATTTTCATCCTTTCATGGGTGAGAGAAGAAAACATGATGTGGACCAACATGATAGTAGTAACTCAGTTTTTGTTTGATTTTAGAGAAAGATGAAAGAGTGAAAATTTTACTTAAAAATTCTGTGCTCTTCAGCATTCTTGGCAAAGAGGATATTTATTAAGGTCAACAATAAATAACTTACTCCCAAATTTTATCAGAGAACTTCACCATTAACTCTAATTTATGCCAGGTAAACTGATAGATCTCCATTAATTTATATTTTTGTGTGTTTGTATTTATATAGTTATACACGTAAGAACTTTATTGAGATTTGTTTTATGTAATTTAATATTTGCTCTTTTGAAGTAAGTAACTCAATAGAGTGTGCTATCATCCAAGAGCTGTTCAACTCAAAGAAAATTTACATAATCACTTCCCACCCTCCATTCACTCCAGGACCTGACAACTAGCCATCAATTTTCAATCTCTGTGAATTTTCTTATTCTGACCATTATACACGTGCTTTCTTTTCTGTTGTTACTTTCGTACCTGAGATTGTACATAAAGTGTTGCTCAAAATAAGCAAGTATTTTATTGCATCCCTGTCTTTGTTACTTCTTTTATTAAGAATATTTTAAATTCATTTTACATACCAAAGATCTCCTTCTTCCCCACTTTTGCCCCTCCAGCCTCACCCTCCCAACCTACCCCCCCATTCCCTCCTAAAAAAGGTAAGGCCTCCCATGGGGAGGCACATTTAGTAGAGGCAGGTCCAAGGCCCTCCCCTTGCCTCAAAACAGCCAAACACCAGGCTAAGCTCCAAGAGTCAAGTCAAAGAGATAGAAGAGGTATTCTATGAGCAAGGACATCAAGATCATGATGGGGAAACCTACAGAGACAGCCAAACCAAACTAGTGAGAACTCATGAAATTTAGATCAACAGCTATGGAGCCTGCGAGGGACTGGATTAAGCCCTTTGCATAGTGAGACAGTTCTGTAGCTTGATCTGCTTAAGGGGGCCCCCTGGCAGTAGGGAGCTGAATCCAGCCCTGGTGCATGAGCAGGTTTTTTGGAGACCACTACCTATGATGTTACTTTTTATTTTTGAGACAAAGTCTCATTAAGTTTCCTAGGCAGTATTTGAACTCATACTACTATGTCTCCTTGAGCATAGAGTCTCACTATACTTTTTGCATGGCCTTTTGTGGCAACTTTATTTCATTTAGCCAAAGATTTTCAATGTTCATCTGCAATGTAGGACATATAACTAAGTGTTAGGCATTGTTTTGCTGAATAACATGACTTTATATGGATGTATTTTTTTTAAAGTTTATCAGTTGATGGGCATTTTGCTTTATTCTACCTGTGCTTTGTTTTTTATTTTGTTTGAGGGAGATTGGGTTTTACTATGTCATGTCACCAAACACACAAACCTTCCGTCTTAGTCTCCTAAGTTTTAGGATTACAGGCATGTGTCATCATGCTTGATTATATCTACTTTTAGGAATTGAGAATAATAATAATTTGAGTACTAAAGTATATTCATGTTTTCTATGTATGCATTCATATTTCATGGGTATATAACTAAAAAACAATTGCTGAGTGTAGCCCAAAGTTTTCCTGTGTCCCACAGCTGCTCAGTCCCAAATAAACATACAGAGCCTTATATTAATTACAAACTGTTTGGTCTATGGCTCAGGCTTATTGCTAACTAGCTCTTTTATCTTAAATTAACCAATTTCTATTAATCTATGTATCACCATGTGGCCATGGTATTGCTAGTCTGCTGACATCTTGCTCCATGGGAGGCTGGATGGCATCTACCCTGACTCCACCCTTCTTCTCTCTGTATCTCTGCTTAGATACCCTACATGACTCTTATCCTGCCTTCCCATAGCCCAAAGTAGCTTTATTTATTAACCGATGGGAACAACACATATTCACAGCATACAGAAAGACCATCCCACAGCAGCCGAGTGAATTAAGAGCTTTCTTTTTAACTTTTTGAGTAACTACTGAAAAGTTTACAGGTTGGTCATCTGAATTGTTCTGGAATTTCCCCAGCAATGGGACTCTTCACATCTTAACTGACATTTTATATGGTCTCTCTCTATATATATTTTTGTTTTATCTGTCCTACTAGATATGATAGTGCATCTTCCTATGACCTATCTAGCCACATGTCCTTGACCCCAGCAATCCTGCCAAGTGAAAATCAATCTTGAGAAATAATCTTGAAACCCAACAGGATTGTTTACTCCCATAACGTTTGTGTCACTATTGCACTGGGGGGGGGGGGGGCTATCTTGTCAGGCCACTCTACTGTGGCTTGCAAGTTTCTCAGTTGGCTAAGATTGGTGATTTCTTTTTTTCCTGTAGAAGCACGCATTATACTTTCTAGCACTATGAATGCTGACCAGTAAGAAGGAAACCTCCAACTCAGAACCAGCTTTATTTCTTCATGTTCTGTGACTCAGAGGAATGGTGTCTTCAGCAGTAGTATTTTACCATCAAGTTCTGGAGGATAACCAGCATAGACAATAGCCACAACTTCGATGTCTATGTGACCACACTGGCCAACAACTTCCAAAGGTCTAACTCATTTAGGAAACTTCTACAGTATGTTTATTTACAGATGACTTTTTCAAAAAAGCCTGTGTTGTTAGTTACTCCTCCTCATTCCCCTTCTTCTTCTTCTTCTTCTTCTTCTTCTTCTTCTTCTTCTTCTTCTCTTCTTCCTCTTCCTCTTCCTCTTCTTCTTCCCTACTCTCCCATCCCCACGCTGTTTAGTCAGTTCTGTTCCATTATTCTCTTCTCCCCTTTATATCATTGCATTCTATCTCCCCACCACTGAAATCCACCATACAATGGTTCCTTACTAGTTTGTTGAACTCTTTCTATATTAGACTGTCATCAGAATATTCTGCAGTTATTATGGGTTTAGGTTTTTTTAATAAATGTAAACATTCTACTCTTTTTCTTTTTACAGATGATCAAATAGACAGCTACCTGATTTGTTGCAAAACAGAACAGCTGTAAAGTTAAACAGGCCCAAGGGTTACCATAGCTGATTACTTCAGTGAAGTAATACTTATATCATCCATTGACTTCCTACTGTCTCCCAACAACATAGACACATACAAATAATTGAAAGTCAATAAATTAAAGAGGATTAATGTCCTTGATAAGAAACTTTCTATTTAATATTCTGAAAATATAACATAGATGAAGTACATGCCCTGATAGTTGCAAAAATATTTTAAGTGCAATTTAGGAAATATCTTAGCAGGAAAGATTTTAAAAAGCCTTCCCTACAAATAACACAATAAGAAACATTTTCATAGTATTGTGTATGATTACTAGAAGGGAGAGTCTAAGAGAGAAAGAGAGAGAGAAAATAGTGAGATTTGAGCTTGACCAAGAAATTTAAGTAAATTTCATTGGAAGTAAAAAAAAAATAACACTGGAAGAGATGAATATACTGGGGTTCAAGACAGAAGGAAGATTATGATCGACATTAGGGAATATATGTAGCTATGGTTGTCTAACAGTACGTAGCGATATGATGACCAGCTCATCTATACTGTGTCCTGGCCAAGGAGAAACAACATTTTACTGGTGATAGAAAGGAGAAGGAAAGAGAACCTGAAACAAATTAAAGAAGAAAAACATCATAGTGCAATAAACAGAAACACAGCAGGCATGAATTTGTCAAAAACAAATTTCATCAACTTTATCATCTATGTTTCTGAAAAATTTCAACTTTCTCCTGGGAAGATTTGATGACTAAAAATCAAACAAATAAGGACCATAAAATAATGCTTAAGTAAGGCTAGATAGAATATGAAGGTTGATTATGAATTTTAGGTGAATTATTTAAAAGCAGGACAAATCACCTTGTTATAATTAAAACAAACACAAAATAATCATTCCATTAACTTTTATTGTTGATATGGACATAGATTGACTCTTCAGTTCTTGAAGAGTATGGGTTGATATACAAGGACAGTAATATCAAAGATGAGAGGCTATTTAGTTGTCACTTCAGTGATAGCTGAAAATCTTACATAATAAGCCAGAAAAGCAAGCAATGGCTTTGTGGGTATAGTAGACAGAAGAAGCCAAGTCAAATGACCTTGTTATAATAGCCATGGACATGTAAATAGAACTAAACTTTAAACAGTTTAAAGTTCAGTTCATTGGGAATGTCTGACTGATTTGCATAAGTTTCTAGAAATAACCTGTGTAACTGGAACCAACACAAAAAAGTTTTCTTATACTTAGGTATATTTATGGGGTCCTAATAAAAGTGTTACTTTTGAGATACATAGAAGCTGACTAGTTACAGTGTGTGGGTCAACACTCTACCTCAAGACATTGAACCAGATATGAGAGTTAGTATCAAGTCAACTTGCCATTCATATGAATATGTGTATTTACTGAAGAAAAGACCTGCCTTATGAAGATAGATAGGAATTATTAGGTTAGTAGAATCTTAGAGCCCTTTGTAATACTAGAGAGAAGCTTGGTTTCAAGCTTACCATGTCTTTAAATATTTCACACCTTCAACTCTAACATTTTCTTTAGCGGATGCTCCTCATATCTTACATGTCATAGCACAGCTTCCTAAAATCCCTAAATATAGAAAGGAGGATGACTCATTTTGGTCTTAAATAATAAGCAAAACAGGAGTTGCTACAGGACAATGTGATAAATGGCTTCTATCATGATGAGAAATGGAAGGATCTTGTTCATGACAGGAGCATTTGGGTGAGGAGATCAGCAGACAGGAACCAATCATTTTTGGTTACATGAAAACATTTATTCTCCCTTTATATTAGAAAGGGTCCCTTTAGGTTAAAACTGTCTGTGTGTTTCCAAGTAACACAGAAATAAAACAATTAGAGACAATGTTTATCCTTCTAAGCCATAAAATATTTAAGCTACTATATTTATAAAATTACACAAGTTTGGATTTGATCACATATTATAAAACAAAACTTATATACATGTTTAGAATTTCATAACAAAATAAAAAATGTAGTGTTTGATTTTTAAAATGAACCTTTATAAACTTTTATTATATCTGAAACTAGCTTTATTGTATAACTATAATGTTCATTTTAAAGTCATCTGTATTTTCTCCTCTCTTGATCTTTCATAGACCTCTTAACAGATTCAGCTACATATTCCCTACTCTCTTTATATTTACCAAATATACTTTCTTCCTTCTGTGAGGCTTTCTTCCTTATCTTCACATGCTTATATATCTTATCCTGTGAAGCTCAGCTAAACTGACTTCCTGTCAGAAATCCTGGTTTTCCAATTTGTCAGAGGTTCAGTTGTTTTTTGCTACCTGTTTCTCACTGGTATATTTTTAACCTTCGTAAGTGGTAGTAGGCACTCAAATATTTATTAAAGTAACATGTGTACTTTATTGCAGTGTGTGTGTGTGTGTGTGTGTGTGTGTGTGTGTGTGTGTGTGTGTTTTAGACCAGTGCCAAACATTAATATTGGTTTCAAGATAATCTATTTTTATTTATTCATTTCTTTATTTAATGTTTCTAAAATGTATTGTATATGAGATCAATAAAGGCAACATTTTAATAGATGCTTTCCTTTTATAATGCCTGCCTTAGGCCTCATATTTTGTGATATGTTACAGATATTTGAGCCAAAAGTAGTTATTTGTCTCCTGGTCATCAGAACATAAGATATTAGTTACATCTACATAGAGGTTTATATCATGAAGATGTGAAATATCCAACACTTGTGGAAATAATTAAAATTTCCAAAGCTTGTTAAAGGAGGCAAAGACATTTTCAAATGATGAGAATTTACAGGAAAGTGGATCAAACAGCTGGAAGTCACTTCTAAGGGTGACAGTGATAAATCTTTTTTCTTAACTGGCATCAATGGCAGAATGAACAGTGGAAGATTAAATTGCTCTAGAAGTACTCCAGTGCTCAGGTTCAGAAAGGTGACAAGAGAGATCTAGGTCAGCAGACACATTACCTCCGTGTGTGATAACAAATGGAGAGCAAGCTTCTCAGAACACAGACACTCCAAAAGAGACAAGAGATGGCTGGTGGAGTGTCAGGAAGAAGACTCAAGACTTTGGAAATTTGGCTGCATCAATCAATGTCCTGGGAAGCTAACTTAGTTTCGGAAATGGAATTTCAAACCTTGTAAGAGAAACTTCAGGAAGTTGCTGATTTCTTACCGTACAGTTAATGTAGTACCCAGAAGGAAAGACTTTGAGATAGAACAGATCTGTTCAGAGCACGGATCCAAGGACCTTTGACATCAAAGTCAAATCAACTTATTTGAGCTAAGTGACAAAATAAAGTTGACTGGTAGCAGGCATTGTCCACTCACAAGCTAATGGAGATATAGTTGAAGCTTCCTTTCCCAATGTAAAAAGACAATGTCTGACACATAAAGTGCCCCAGACCAAGATGACAAGATAGTCCAAAGGCTGTCTCCACAGGCTCAGGAAGAATGGAAGAGTGGGGAACCAGCAGGAACATAAAAGCACTAAAAGACAGTTACACAGCATAAATTAGAATAAATGTGTACTATGCAGGCACATATAATCCAAAGTCCAGTGACCCAACATGTA
>CABHPQ010150254.1:0-16054 GCA_902168405.1 Peromyscus aztecus
CCTCCTCCTCCTCCTCCTCCTCCCCCTCCCCCTCCTCCTCCTCTTCTCCTTCCTCCTCCTAAGTTTTGGCATTGATGTTGTTTCTCTGCAGTATAATCCAAGACTACGGGCACTATAATACTTTTTCTTGGAATGTATTCATTTTTTTCCATGAAGACTGGTAGCAGATCACTCATTGTGGTAGTTTGAAATAAAATGGCCCCCATAGGCCCACAGGGAGAGGCACTATTAGGAGGTGTGGCCTTGTCGGAGTGGGTGTGGTTTTGTTGGAGGAGGTGTGGTTTTGTTGGAGGAAATGTGTCACTGAGGATGGGCTTTGAGGTTTCAGATGCTCAAGCCAGGCCCAGTGTGGCACTCTCTTCCTGCTATCTGCCAACCCAGATATAGAATTCTCAACCACCTCTCCAGCACCACGTCTGCCTGCATGCCACCATACTTCCCACCATGAGGATAATGAACTAAATCTCTGAACTGTAAACCAGCCCAATGTTTCCTTATAAGAGCTGTCATGATCATGGGTGTCTCTTCACGGCAATAGAAACCCTAACTAAAGCACTCACAGTGTTTAATTACCTAGAACAGAGAACATCTAGACTCGGAGAAAGGTTTTGATAGAACCGTCTTCATGCAAGTCAACTAGATTGCTAAGTGGAATTTCAAGTTCATGGGAGACAATGTGTTTTCTTATTGCAAGACCCATTCTGTTGCAATTTTAGAAGTCAAAGGTGACAGACATGTAGAAATAAGAGAAGAGACAAAAGGAAGGTAGGGAGTTAGTCAGCTCAGAATTACAGAACCAGGGTTTAAATCTCTAATGCCCTTCTTAGCAGATAAGACAGTTACTGAGTGAGATTTCCATTTGAAAGGACACAAGAAATAATAGTAGAGGGGACATGAGAAACAAGAGTGGAAAAAACACAGGAAATGATGATGGAGGGGACATAAGAAATGATGGGAAAACAACTTCCATATCAGAAGAGGCGAGGCCATGATGCAGACAGGGCAAGGCTGGGATGGAGAAAAGCCGGGAAAGCGCGCACTCGTGCATGCGTGCGTGCGTGCGTGCGCGTGTGTGTGTGTGTGTGTGTGTGTGTGTGTGTGTGTGCGCGCGCGCTTTGTCCTGCTGATGTTGGTCACTTGATGCAGGGAGTGAGTGAGGTTTGAGAAACCTCCACCTCTACCTCAGAGCCCTTCAGAGGAAAGAAACTGAGTGTTCTGTGCCAGCACAGAGTGACAAGGGAAAACAGTAGCGGGGCTGAGGTACACCAAGAAAAGATCTCGTGACTTTGGAGGATCTTCAACACAATTTTCATTCTCCATATCTATTATTATTTTTTTCTTGATGGAGGAAGGGCAGTGCTAAGATTAACCCCAGTGCCTCATGCATGCTAAGCAAGTGATCTATCCCTGAGCCGTATCCTCAACGGTTGGTGTTTTTGAAACAGGGTCTCACTATATATCTCAGAAAGACCTTGACTTAAGCAGTCCAGGCTGGCCTCAAACTTTATCTTCCTGCTTTTACCCCCTGAGCATTGTGAAAACATCAGCTTCCGTGTTTTTTAAGCTGCTCCTGGATGCGTTTATTATAAGGCAAGTGTTCATTATTGGCCCGTGTCCATGTACTGAGCCAACCCAAATGTAAACAGCCGGGACTCTTTCTTTTCCTTCCGATGGCCTCGCAGAGCCCAACATATGATCATAGATGTGTGCTGAGGGAGGAACCCTGGTACAGCTGTGGTGGGGGCCGTGGGGACCTGGGCTCCTGCTCATTGGTCTATTCAGAAAGTCTCTGGTCCTACAGGGGCTTGTGTCTGGGTGTCCCATCTCCATCTACCAACAGATTGTTGCTCAGCCCACCCAAATTTATGACTTAGCAGGTCTGATAGCTTTCTGTTGTGGGCAATTTGACTGCACTGTGAAACTCCAAGACAGAGCCAGCAACTAGTTGACAAGCGTTAGTCATAGAGAGTACGGAGGACCCAGGAAGATGGATAGAGAGACACACAGGAAGGAGTAGGGAGAGACTTAGAGATTTGTAGTTCTTTTTGGTTTGGGACAGGTGGAGAGATGCTCTCTTGCTGAGTCTCTGGTCAAAAAGGAAGGTCAGCTGGTTGTTTCTAGGCTTCTCTGATCTTGCAGCTTTTCACCCCAACATCTTATTTCTGAGTCTTTATTGGTGAATAGAACAATTTAGATAAAAACCAACAGCTTTCTGTGGGAAATAATCCTAATATCAAGTCAGGAGTCAATGGGCGCTAGATGGAGCTAGATTTACTCCTTCTTTGGTTTTAGGGTCATTTTAGGCTTAAAAAGATTCCCCATATATGTATATTTAGTTTTTTGAGATAGGGTTTCTCTGTGTAACAGCCTTGGCTGTCCTGGAACTTGCTTTGTAGCCCAGGCTGGCCTCAAACTCACAGAGATCCGCCTGCCTCTGCCTCCCGAGTGCTGGGATTAAAGGCGTGCGCCACCAACGCCCGGCCAGCTGATTTCTTTTATGTTAATAAAAATGAAATAAAAAGATGCCTTATGCCTTCCTTCAAGGTACCATAAGTATAAGCAATGAGGATGGGGCAATTTGGCTCCATGACAGTGGAGGCCTAGGATTTGGGGAGCACTTCTGGGGCAAGAAAGACTGGTTGCAAGTGGAAGCAACATGGATTCAGGCTGAGTTAGAGGTAGGGAAATTTATAAAGTAATAATTTGACCAAACTGAGAGCATTCTAAATAGAGGGTATACATATTTAGGGTACTCAAATGTTCACGACTCTTCACTGCATCTCTGTGTATCTTCTGCTTACATCTCTTTTGAAGCAGAGAGGTAAGATAAAGTACCATTCAAGGTGGGGACTGACTACCTACATCTCATTGTGCATGGATTCCAAATAGTCACATCCTTCCAATGGAAGATGGAGTCCCATCTGCTCGAACACAGCCTGAATCTGTGCTCTGTGTGTGCCAATCGAGTCTGGGAGAATTGTCATTGCTGTTCAGTCCATCCTATGCCTTAAGATCACCATGCTTTGAGGTGGCCCAAGTCCCCAAAGAAGGAGAGACCAAGTGGAGGGGTACCGGGGCAGCCACCACCTAAAGATGGCATGCTGCCTAGCACATGGAGGCCATCCAGCTGACCCTGGGTGACTGCCACTTAGAGGTGTAAGGAAATTCAATAGTTGTGTGTGTGTGTGTGTGTGTGTGTGTGTGTGTGTGTGTGTTCATTCAGGTGGATGAACACCTGTGTAAGTATTTAGGCACATGTTTGGATGCCAAAGGACGACCTTGGGTGTCATTCCTCAGGAGCCGTTCACCTTGTTTATTGGGGCAGTCTTCCATTGTCCTGGAATTCACCAAGTAGGCTAGTTTGGCTGACTACAACCCCAAGGATCCACCTGTTTCTGCTTAGCTAGTGCTGAGATTGTGAGTGTGGATATTTTTTATGTGGGTTCTGGGGATCAAATGCAAGCCCTTGTGCTTGCAAGGCAAACATGTTAGCAACTAAGCCATCTCCCCAGCTCAGTGGCTGTTCTCCTAAGCCACTGAGGTTTGAGGGAATTTGTCAGGCGAACAGATTGCTACGAGATGACCTCAGTGTCTAGTGACAAGGAGCTTATGGAAGTGAATCTTGAGGCTGACTCATAAACCCCTCAGACAAGTCAGAGATGAAGTCACCAGCAGTCCAAGTGGGAGGCACAGAAAGGGACTTAAGGGGGATGCCTCAGCAAGTCTGCTCCTTTACATGGAAGCAGTTTTCTATTTGATGGCCTTGGGCTCCCTGCCCCACAGAAGGCCCTGGCTTTATGAACACAGTTGCTCACATGACTCAGCTTATGTTGGTAGATCCTTCCTCCTCAGCCATGGACCCTCTCCCTACCTTCAGGATCTCTAGCACCGACAAAGACCCCTTGCTAGAGCTGTGTGCTGCAAGTGTTGATGCAAGGGCATAGTCACCCAAGGAAAGAGGCTTTTTAAAGAAGACCCCACCATATTGTAGAGTCGTCACGTGACTTAACCAGCTTCTTAACCTTGGTGAACAAGTCAATGTGGGCATCCCAAGAATATCTGTCCACTCAGTACCATAGGGAATCCTCTGGAACTTGCCCCTAAAGCCAGTTGTGGGTGGGAAGCAGATGGACAGCCGATGGTGGATGTGGGCTCCAGAGGAGAGGGACTGATTTCTGCTCCCAGATGGCTCAGTGTTTCCAACTTAGAGTAGGACTCACTTTCTTCATCTCAAAGGGTGCTCATCACACACCAAACAGTTCGTGAGTTCCTACTAGGTGCGTGTTGTAGACATCTGAGACTCACCAGCAAACAAACTAGACAAAAAAGACAGCCATCTATGTCTTCTTAGACATTTCCTATCTACTGGGAAGAGAACAAAGGTAAATTATATGTCATGCCAGGAAGTGATTCATCCTATGGGAGTAATCGAAGAGGAGTAGCAAGGGACTAGAGACAGCCTCCAGGCAAAGTTAGCTCCATTCAAAGGGTAGGCTTTGCTGAGAAGCTGAGGTTTGCAGGAAGACTTGAGGAAGTGAAGGAGTGGGTGAGAGCATCTCTGGGGGAAGAGTGTCCTGGGTGGGCCAATGTCCCGGAGTGGGAGGGGTCTGTGAGCATAAAGAACAGCAAGATTGTGGATGGGAAGGAGAGAGAGAAAAACTATAGTAGGGAATCAAATTTGTAAAGGCTTAGGGAGATAAGAGTAGATCCTGTAGGCCAGTGGTTCCCAACCTTCCTACTGCTGCAACCCTTTCTTACAGTTCCTCATGTTGTGGTGACCCCCAACCATAACGTTATTCTGTTGCTATTTTGTAACTGTAACCCTGATACTGTTACAAATCGTAATGTATCTGTGTTTTCCAATGGTCTTAAGTGACCCCTGTGAAAGGGTTGTTTGGCCCTCAAATGGGTTGGGACCCACGGGTTAAGAATCACTGCTTCAGACCCTCCAGCCATTGTAAGGCTTTACCTCTGATTGGATAGGAGCTGTTGGATAGCTCTGAGCAAATCAATGATATATCCTGATGTACTTGTCTTACTATTGTTTTGAGACACTATTTAATGTTGCACAAGCTAGCCTCCAACTTTTCAAGGATGACCTTGAAATTCTGATCCTCCTGCCTCTACCTTCCAAGTGCTAAGATTACTGGCATGGCACCACACCTTTTATGTGGTGCTGAGGATCCAACCCAGGGCTTCATTTGTGGTAGGCAAACACTCTACTTCTTGAGGGTAGACTTGCAGGGGACAAGGACAAACACAAGAAATCCAGGACAGCAATGATGATCTGCTCCCCAGTTGATTTTCCACAGTAGACTTGGAGGAGATGGAAGGTATGAGAAAGGAAGGAAGACATAAATGAGTTGTCCTAGTCTCTCTGACATGTCTACTCCACATTGGACTGTGATTGGAGATGGGACTGGTCCCTGATGACTTTTCCCAGGTGTCACGACGGGTATGATGGATTTGTTTCTCCTTAAGCTTGTTGGTAGAGCTCATCTTGCAGGTGTGACCTGGCAGTCAGGGGTAATCTGACCCTGGTTGGGGCTATTTTAGGGAGCTGGGTGATCAGATATTCTAAAGAGGAAACTCAGACAGCCAGTCAATAATGACTGGGACTTAAAGACTAGGCAATCTGCCAACCTGGTCCCTGCACAGGGGTGTGAGAAGGAGCTTGTAGCCAGGATGTGCTGGGAAGTAATGGGCTGGGAGGAAAGGCATTTCTCCTGGGCTTTTGATCCCATTGTTCTTCTCCTTCCACATGATGCAGGGATGTCCACTACATGCCATGGACAATGAGGTGGTCAGAGAATGCAATTGAAGAGAAAACAAAGAAGTCAGGGGTGGAGGTGCAAGCATACAATCCCAGCACTCAGGAGGCTGAGGCAAGGGATCACAAGTTTGCAGTCCAGCCTGAACTATGTAATGAGACTGCACCTCAAAAAATCAAAACAAAACAAAGCAACCTGTTTGAGGAATTAGCTACTGAGCTGAGTTTGCCCGTGTCAAATATCTGGAGTGATGTAATGACCCTGTAACTAAAGACACTTGGGAGCTGTTTCCTCTAGGCTGGATCATAGCCAACTTGAATCAAAGTAGCTTCATCAAGGGTTATTATCGATGATGGTATAGTCAGTCAACTGCCTTGTGTTCAGAACTTGAAAAACACTAAGAAAATGTCGATGCTGTTTCTTAGATTCTGTTGTTGTTTGGGGTTTTGTTTCCTGAGACAGGGTCTCTCTATATAACTTGCTATGTAGACCAGGCTGGCCTCCAACCTGCAGTAATCTTCCAACACACTGGGCCTAAGAAATTAAAAGTTAAATGAAGATCTAGAGTCTTGTCCTTATTCTGTATACATGACTGCACTGTTTTCTCTCCCTCCTCTGTCTCCAGAGCTTTCAGTCAACATCTTTTGGTTGTATCATTTGTTCCAAACACCGAACTCCCCAACAGATGCTCAGAGCTGAGTTTTCAAGGCCCTCTTCAGCTCTACCTTTTCTAGAAGTACAGAGAGCTATATAGAAGCTGAGGCATTGTTCACAAGGGCTGTTACACAGGACCCCAGTGAGGGAGATTAGACTCAATGGAATTTGGAAGGCAAGATAAAGAAGGAAATATATTTATAGCAAAGGAAATGATACTTAATAAATACAACAGCCTCAACCCAGAAAAATAAGAGTTTTGACTACTTATTGTGTTTATTTTAACATAATCTATATGTAAGTTATGTTAAACATATAAGTATTTATATAGAAGTGTAAGTATTCATATTTCATGTAAACTATTCTGAAAGGATTTGGAACATAATCTATAAATAATGAGACTTAAAATATTCATTGTTGTAAATTCCATTTAGCCAGTTAATTCTCACAAAATAACACTGATTTTATTCAATTCCTGTATCCTATGTAGTTGCCACTGACCACTGAACACTGCTATGACATGGAAATGAAAGTGTTTGATATTTTTGCTTGCTTACATTAACAAGACAAGAGTAAACAGAAAAATGTGTGCCAGAATTTCACTCATTGGAAAACCCACAGTTTCCTGGGTGGTGATAAGGTTTCATTAAGTAGCCAAGACTAACCTCAAATTCACGATTCTCCTGCTTCAGCCTCCTGAGTCTGGAGTTCCAGGCAGGTGACATCCTGCTTGACTAACAACTACAATTTCTTTGCTAAATCAAATAATAGTTTCAAATACTGAAAAAATAATTTCTCAGACTTCCATGCTATTCATAATACATCTGCTGTAGACCTGACACATTTTAAAACTTAATTTGTATTATTAACATTTACCCTATTGTTCTTTTATGTCAAAACAATGAAGAAAACAATGAATCAAGCTCCGGTTTGTGTACTTTGCTGATTGCTGTGGGGTAAACACTGCTCCTGCTGCTAATTTCAAACCACTGTTGTGACAAAGAGATTCAGTGTGTCGAATTATTTTATGGCATTTCTGATGTGCAGATACAGTAGGAAGGAACAACTCCAAGGACATGGCAGTCAGTGCACTGAAATGCTTAGACTATGATGACTTGGGGGACTCACTACCTTTGTTTAATATAGTTTAATTAGGTTGATATAATTTAATTTTAATAATGGCTATATTTCTCAGCAGCCTTGTGGAATTTTCTGGAAATGAGCATTTGGCTTTCAAGAGCTTGTCCAAGCCCTCTTCTGCACTCTATTGCTCCTAACACATAGGAAGAATTCAACACGTGGCCATTGGTTTTCTTTTATTATGGGACAGATTAGCAGAGGTAAATGAAACGAGTCCATGAAAAGAGATTTCCAGAAAGCCTTGGTGGTGGCTGTTCCATCCTTTGTCTAAGACTTTTCAGACTCATTTCCTTCCAGAAATGTCATGCCTGCTCTATCCCATATCTGTCAGCCTCCTTCCTAGGCTGGTTGAGCCAGATGGACCTCCCCATTGAGCACTTAAACCACTGTGCTCACCCATGCCTGACCTCACACACTCTGTCAAGCAACACGAGTAGATTGTCTCCAGTGACTCTGGCCATCACAGTCTACAGCAACACTTGGAAACATTTGTGACTTTGCCACAAAGAGCATTTCTGAGAAGAGACTCACGAAAATAAGCTTGTGGAGGAGACGCTGCTGAGATGGAGATGACGAAACCCATGTCTTTCCTGGCAGCAGCACGGGCTCTGTGCACTAGTACTTAGTTCAGGACAGCTCCAGGTGCTTGCTCCCAGGATGGCAAAGTACTCCAGGTGATGGGTCCAAGATCTGGTAGAACAGAATAGCGCCTTTACTTTGGAGCCTCAGTAACTCATATCTGTAGCCTGGAGACTGCAGTCGGTTTTAAATAAACAGGCCTCAGAGGAAGGTATGTTCACAGCCAGGTGAGTTGATAAGGTTAGAAACACCTAGATGGCCTTGACCATAGCAGTGACCTTCTTGGATGTCCAAAAGAAAGAACTGAGTATCTTGTGTGATAGTGTCAGGATAGATGCCTGTCATCATGCATTTTTCGGCATCTGTGTCATCATACTTTTAAGTCTATGGAAGCTGTAATACCAAGAGTGGACCCTAATGTCAGTCAACTATGAACTTGATAGTGAAATATCATCACAGGTTCACAAGCTATGGTAACTGCACCACTCTGGCAGTGTGTTGCTAATGAGGCTATGCATGTGTAGGGACAGAGAATTTATGGGAAATCTCTGTACCTATTGTTCAATGTTGCTGTGAAGCTAAGACTTTGCTAAAAAAAAATTTAAATGCAATGCAATTTAAATAATAAATTTAACTTAATTAGAATAGAGATAAAATGAGAATAAAAATATGATATGCCTTTAGAAGCATATTCTTAGTTAGGGTTTCTATTGCTGTGAAGAGACACCATGACCACAGCAACTCTTATAAAGGAAAATATTTAATTGTGGCTGGCTTACAGTCCAGAGGGTTAGTCCATTATTGTCATGGCAGGAAGCCTGGCAGCCCACAGACAGACAGGGTGCTGGAGAAGTATCTAGGAGTTCTACTTCTGGATCCTCAGGCAGCAGGAAGAGAGAGTGACACTGGGCCTGGCCTGAGCATTGAAATTTCAAAGCATGTCCCCAGTGACACATTTCGCCCACACCTACTCCATCAAGGCCACACTTCCTAATCATGTCACTCTCTTTGAGCCTTTGGGGGCCATTTTCATTCAAACCACCACAGCATATTTAAAAAACTCAGACATTAGTCCCAAAATGTATGGACTCAGACATAAACAATAACATTTACACAAGCATACTTTAAATTATTATAGTAAAATTAATATTCTTCTATAAATATATCAAGAAAGAACATTTACCATTGATAATGCTTAGGGCCAAGAACATTTGGAAAGAAACACAGACTCAAAATTCAAATAGCCTAGTAGGAAGTAGTGAAACCATGGGAAGTGGGGGACAGGTGGAGGAAATAGTCCTGTTAGGAGCTAATAGATCTTGTCCTGGCCTCTTCCTGTTAGGACTCCCCTCTGCTTCTTTTCAACAATGAAGTAAAGAAACACCTCTATCACATACTCCCTACATGGTGATGTCATGCCTCACAACAGGCGCAGGCAAAATAATTAGCCAAAATAATGTTCTCTTCCCATATGCTGATTCTGTCAAGAATTTCATCACAGTGATTGAGGGTTTGAATGAGAATGGCCCCATAGGCTCATATATTTGAATGTTTAAGTCATCAGTTAGTGGAACTGTTTGGTAAGGATTAGGAGGTGTGGCCTAGTTGGAGGAGGTTGGTGACTGGAGATGGGCTTTAATTTTTCAAAAAAGATCATGCCATCCCAGTCTCTCCCTCTCTTTCTCCCTCTTCCTCCCCTTCTCTATTTGTCTGCTGCCTGAGGAAAGGATATAAAACTCTCAGCTACTGGCTACTCCTCCAGTGCCATGCCTGTATGCTTCCACCATGATGATTCATAGACTAACCCTCTAAAATTGTAAGCAAGCCCCTGGCTAAATTATTTTGTTTATAAGTGTTGCCTTGGTCATGGTGTCTCTTCACAGTAATAGAACAGTAACTAAGACAGTGATGCAAAAGTAACTGTTATGGTTTGAAAGTAAAATGTCCCCCACAGGCTTGTGTGCTTGAACACTTGTTTCCAGCTGTTGAACGTTGAGCTGAAGGAAGTGGGTCACAGAGAAGCAGAACTCAAGGATGGTAGCCTGTTCCTACTTCAGCCTGTGCACTCTTTCTTTCTGATCTACTGAGATATGAAGAGCAAGCTGCTTCAGCTACCATGCCTTTCCCACCGTGATGGACTAACTGTAGTCCCTGCATTAGGCAGCAAAGTAAATCTTCCTCAATCTAAATTGCTCCTGCCAGATACTTTTCCCAGTGACAAGAAAAGTAACTAATGCAAAAGATTGGTACCAGGAGTGGGGTTGATGCCATAAGCCTGACAATCAGATTCTTAGGACTTTGGAAGTGGTGTATAGGAATAATTTGGAAAACTTTGAAGTTTAGGCTGGCAAAGCTTTAGAATAAATACTGTAAGTATTATAGTATAGAATATTGTAAGATTGTAATACTATAAAGCTTATAAGTATTCTTATGTAATACTATAAGATGGACAATTCTGGTGGGAGTTGAAAAGACCAGAATGCTAAGAGAAATAGAGGGAACAAATGGGAATGTGAACTCTGCTGGCAATTGGACTAGCATCTATTTGTACTACATTCTAGCAAAGAAACAGTCCATGTTCTGCCTGTGCTGTAAAACTTTGAGTGAGAATGGATTAAAAAGTAATGGTGGAGGAAATCTGAAGACAGTATAACATGAATATTGCTGGCTGCTTTTAGCCATGTTCACAGGGAAATCAGGAGCAAAAAGCAGAGCAGAAAGGTTTAAAAAACATCCAGTTTGACAAAAAAAAAAAAAAAAAGGTGGGGGAGAGCAGATGCATTTGAAATGATGCAAAGAGGGCCACAGTTTTTAAAGAAATTAGCACCACTAAAAAGAAGTCTTCAGCCAGGCAGTGGTGGCGCACACCTTTAGTCCCAGCACTCAGGAGGTAGAGGCAGGTGGATATATGTGAGTTCAAGGCCAGCCTGGTCTACAGAGAGAGTTTCAAGACAGCCAAGGTTATACAGATAAACCCTGTCTCATAAGGAAGAAGGAGGAGGAGGAGGAGGAGGAGGAGGAGGAGGAGGAGGAAGGTATAGTCTTCAGGGCTAGGAGATGGCTCAATGGTTTAAGGCGCTTGCTGAGCAAGCCTGGCAGCCTGAATTCAATCTCCAGAACCTACCTAATGGTAGAAGGAAGAAAACCAACCCTACAAAGTTGCCCTGTGACCTCTTCACTCACATTGTAGCATGCACACTCCTCCACACATCATGTGTACACACATATACACAAGAATAAAAATATATGTTTTTTTAAAATCTTTGGCATAATGGGGAAATGATGCAGTGGGTAACGGTACTTGCTGTGTAAGTAAGAGGATCTGAGTTAAAACCTCCAGCACCCATGTAAAAAGCCTGGCATGGCTACATATGCCTAGGACCCCAACATTGGGAAACAGACACATAAGGATCCCAAGAGTCCATTAACCAGCAGAAAGAACAAACTTTCTATTCAGTGAGAGATCCTGTCTCAGGGAAATAAGATACACACACAGTACAGAGAAAGATGCCTGAAGGCCTCCATATGCATACACAGGCCCAGGTACCTGAACATTCATAAGTATGCACTAAACACAACATACACATACACACAAGAACCCTTGCACTTTGCACTAGACAATAGGACAATCTCCTTGAGAATGAATCCCCGCCATTGAAAGGTCCTTTGTGTAAAACTGAAAACTCATTGAAAGACTTCCCTCTGATGAGATCTTCAGTGATTCCCTGCACAAACAGGCACCTAAGAAAGTATTTCTCCAAGTTCAATCATGAAGGCACTTAGAGGACACTGCAGTAAGGTCCAAGAGGGACAGGATACTTTTCAGGCTAACAACAGAACCTGGCATTGGCCATAGGGCCCTGGTGTTTCTGGTGTGCAAAATAAAAGAATTATGGATCATAGAGGCTTGTCCCAAGACTTTAGAGAAAAGTCTGGAAGGCAAGACAATGAATACCAATATCAGAGTCCTTGCAGGTAGGCACCCCTGAATTAGCCATGTACAAAACTCCGGGGGAAGCTTAGGTTGCCCTGGAGACGTTAGGATGCTGGAAATACCAAGAATATGGGACAACTGTTGATGAAACTGCAGTCACTGGATGAAGCTAGCATTTGTGTGGCAGACACTAGAACCATAGGAGCCTCTTGGTACCTATGTCCCATATTATAACACCCTGTATGTAGGATTCTGAGCACAGAGCTATAGGATTTAATGTTTGCCTCCCTGAGTTTCAATTTTACTTAGTCTAATCTTTCCTTGCCAGCTTTCTGCTCGTGCCTTTTGGAATAAAAATGCTACTCTGCCACTGTCCTTTGGAATTACATAATTTTCTTTTTATTTCACAGGGGCTCACAGATAAGAGTTTGCCTTTATCTCAGAAGAGGCTTTGGACTTTGAACAGTACTGGATTGTTAAGACCATAGGGACTTGGGCTGGGCATGGTGGTGCACTCCTTTGTTCTCAGGACTCAGGAGGCAGAATCAGGTGGATCTCTATGAGTTCAAGACTAGCCTGGTCTACATAGTGAGCTCCAGACCAGCCAAGACTACATAGTTAGACCCTCTCTCCAGTACGCACCAAAAATGAATACAGGGACTCCCGAAGTTGGACTAAATGTATTTTACATTATGAGATGTGTCAAATGTGGAATGTTATGGTTCAGATCGTAAAAATCCTGACAGGTTCATATTTTGAGAGACTGTCATCTGATGGGCACTGTTTGGAGGTAGGGCATGGGACATTTAGGATGTGGGGTTAGCTCACAGAAATAGGTCAGTAGGGTGGACCTTGAGGGTTATAGCCTTGGCCCTGGTTTCAGCTATTCACTCCTTCCTGGTCTGTATGATATGGTGAGCTTCCATCCCACGGTCCTATGACCATGAACTTCGCCATGATGGACCAAGAGCCCCTGAAGCCAGGAGCCAAAATAACTCCATTCAGTGGGAGGCACTGGCTATTAGCAAACCATCTTCATGGTCTTTGGTTTGGTTTGGTTTAGTTTGGTTTGGTTTGTTTTTTTTGACAGTTTCTCTATGTAGCCCTGGCTGTGCTGGAACTCACTCTGTAGGCCAGCCTGGCCTCAAACTCACAGAAATCCACCTGCCTCTGCCTCCTAAATGCTGATATTAAAGGCATATGCCACCACACCTGACTTCTTCATGGGTTTTTAACCTAGAAGCCTGTGCTGAAAAGGCAGAGAATTTGTAAAACCGAAAAGGAAGAAATTACATCTTTATTTTCTGTAACCACTAACCAAGGTTGATTTTTGCATTTCCTTCAATCATAAAAATAGGCAACCCCCAACCAGAACCCTGACAGCACCTGTGGGTATAACATTATAGTTACCATAGATGGCTCAGAATAGCTCCCTGGTCGTCACTGTTTGACATTATTACAGTCATTGGAGTTTAATAGTTCATGATTCTAAAGCACATTTGTTGCCGTACTTACTATGTTTCAAATATTTTGATAGTTGCATCTTAAGGTAATATAATGGTATGTTTTAGGCATTTAAATTTTCATTCTGCAACTTCACTTGGAAGGGATGAAGCCCCATCCTAGAGCCAGCAAGGCGCCTATTAGTGCAATTTTTCAGCAATCTTTTAAACAATAGTCTCCCTGCCCCCACCTCCGCCCCGCCCCCACCCCGACCCAGCTTAGTCCGTTTCTTCAGGGCCTGGGGTTGCGCTACCCAGTCCTCTCAGAGGCTGTTGTTCATTCAGAACTCGTTAGAGCTTAGACCACACGGCGTCCCAGGAGAAAGGGGAAGCGGGGAAGTTTGTTCTCATCTGATTCCTTGGCTCCCTTCAAACCACGCCTCAAGCAGGAACCTTGTGGACACTTTTCCAAATGACCACAGGGCACCTAAGCAGCCCAGGGACGGCAGCTTGGTTCTTACCTCTCGGCAAGGCAAGCCCAGGGATTTTTCTCCTGACCAGACATGCGTTTTCAATGTGGTGCATAAATGCTGCTTTCCTCCCCAGCAAACCCTCCCAGTTTCTCCTTGCGTGGTTCCAGGAGATGTTAATAAGCGCTATTAATTGGGGCCTAATTTGCATGCCTTGTGTGTGAGTAGTGGTTTGCAGCTAGCGGGGATCAAAGCTTGCTTGTAACCGCTCTGCCCCACCCACCACTGCAGGGGCCTGGATTACCGTGGCTCTGCGCCTCTATGCTTGGTGAGCTCAGAGGAATAGCGTGCTTAGTGTGCTAGGATCCAGGGAGTCCTGGAAATGGAACTGACAGGCTTCCTCCAAACCCTGAGCGACACAAAGGAAACTCATCCACGGTGCATGATTGGAAGGGAAGCCGCATGACGTAGGGTGGGCGCTGTGTGATTCAGTCAGCAGCAGCAGATTTTTGCAAGTGTCCCTGCATCTAAGCCCAAAATCACAAGCATGCTGACATTAGAATTCTGAAGAGGTGGGGGGAGGTGGGAGGGGGGGGGGGGGTTCTGTCCGGGGTGGTGGTGGTGGATTGAACCTTTGAGCACTTTGCATTTCTAATTAGTCATAAGCCTGGTGATGGCTCAGTTGGTATCACTGTGCACATGCCCGCCCCCTTGCTTGCCCAAGTGCTGATAATTAGCCCTGCAAAGACGGGCAAGCCTGACAGGCAGCAGCTTCTGCAAAAGGCTCCCTAGCCCTCTCAACAACAAAGGAAACCCTCAGCATCTTGCATTACAGCTGTCATCTGATCCATGCTTTTCCACTCTGCCGCCACTGAGGGTTTGGAGTGTGTTTGTGTTTGAAGTGTTGGCACCAACGTTCCGGTGGAAATTTGTAAATCTTACATGTGAGGACAACGTCCTGTTTGAAATTTGCCATGACTCTTAAGGAACAGAAAGGGGGTGGGAGTGTTCACTTTTAGATTCGAATGGGGGTAACAATGTGGAAAATGGCTTGGTTAACCCTAGGAGTATCCTCTGACCCAGCCAGTCCACACTCAGAACAACAAAGAATTGTGGCAGGTGTTTCTTCCCCACAGAAGCACCAGGCTGTGTCCACCTGCACTGTTTGTAAGAGCCCCAAACTGGAAACTGCTCAAATGCTCCAATAGAATAAATGTCTAATTGTGACAAATTCACACAATGGCACACTCCATGGCATTAAGAATTACATACAACTACATATATGGAATCTCACAAATTTAGAGTTGACCTGAAAAAAAGCTATCCATAAAGAAAAGAATGTTCTGCACCATTCTATTACAAAGGCACAAAAGTTGGCAGAAACCAGGCAATGCTATGGTCTAATTAGTGGTAGACCTTTGGGGGGATGGTGACTGAGAAGGCTCCCTAGTAATTAGGAGAATTAGGAATGAGTAATTATACTGTCACTGAATCTAGGGGTTGCATCTGAGAGCATATGAAAATCTACTGAACAGCCAGGCAGTAGTGGCACACATCTTTAATCCCAGTACTTGGGAGGCAGAGGTACGCAGATCTCCAAGTTCGAGGATAGCATGGTCTACAGAGTGAGTTCCAGGATAGCCAAAGACACAGAGAGAAACCCTGTCTTGAAAAACCAAAAAGAGAAAAGAAAAAAGAAAAGAAAAGAATCTACTGAATTGTAGACTAATATGTGCACCTTCCTGTATGAATATTAAACTCCAGGAAATCATTTTGGTTTGGAATGGGGGCTTAAAAGTTTATCGTTCAGTAATTGGAAGAACAAGACTGATTTGGTCTCCCTAACCTGTAAACTGGGTCAAGGTGTCCTAGGGAGAAATTAGGTCTGCTTTGAGGGGTGCTCCAGCCACAGGCTCAGTCTTTCTAGCAGTCTTAAGAGCAAGAGCCCCAGTGGAAACCTGAAAGCTGATGGGAAGAAATGCAGCCACAGACTGGGGGGGGGGGGGATCAGTTATTAAGAGCAGAGAGGATGTGACTATGTCCAGAACTTACTAATGGTGTTCT
>CABHPQ010150254.1:16064-34900 GCA_902168405.1 Peromyscus aztecus
CATTCCTGGCATAGTGCCAAGGATCCAGGACCATCTCAAAGTCCAATGAAAATATGTAAGGGTTGAAATAATGCCAAATGATCCCGAAATGAAAAATAGAAAATACAATTAGTGTGGCAAATATTTATTTGAATATCCAAAAACAAAACATAGCATTATGTTCAAGTAATTCAGTGTTTTTCATACATTGAAAGTACATGAGTATCAGGGGTCCTTGTTGGACAGCAGGTTCTGATTCAGTGTATTTAGTGGGCCTGAGAGTCTCTAGCTGACAGACTTCCAAATGGTACCATCACTTCTGGTCCACAGTCTTTTAACAGAACAGAGAGTTAGTTACCTGTAAAACAAGTCAATGCTGACTTGGCTATAATATATACTGGAAAAAAGTGACATCAATATTTCATGCTCACGCATAATTCAGAAGAATATTTTATTGTGGTAGGAGATACGGAATGAATTTACCATTTTAGTCATTTAAGTTGTACGGTTCAGCAGATTGATCAGTCACAATACTGTGTAACCACTGTCATTATCCATTTCCCCAAGTGAAACTACACCCTAAATAGTAACTTCCGTTCCCTTCTCCTCCAGCCCTTGGTAACCACTGTTCTACCTTCTGTTTCTGTGGATTTGGCCACTCTCTCTTCCTCCTATCGGGAGACTCACAACGTTTTTCCTTTTGTGTCTGGCTTGTTACCATTTGTGTCAGAAATTGATTTTGTCTTAAGGGTGAGCAATATGCCACTGTGTACATACACATCTACAGTGGTCTGACCATTTGTATACTCCACCAATTTATATGCTGAAATCCTAGCACCAACATGGTGATGTTAGGAGGTAATGGAGTCACGAGGGACAGGCTTAGAATTAAAAGATACCACACAGAGACTCCTCATGCTTCTCACTGTGTGAAAATACTGCAATAAGAGAGGACAAAGGAAGCACTCACCAGAAACTGAATCTGCCTATACTTTGCTCATGGATTCGCCAGTCTCCGTACTGTTAAGAAACTTCTCTGGCTTGTAAACCACTCAGTCAGTGATACTTTGTTAAGGCAGGCCAAATGGATAACGGCAGCATCCTATCTTGTTTAGCCACTCATCCACCGGTGGGAACTTAGGCGGTGCCCACCCTTTGTTAGCCACTCATCCACCGGGGGGAACTTAGGCAGTGCCCACCCTTTGACTGTGGCGAATGATGCTGCTAGAAACACTGGTGTGCAGAGACTCAAGTCCTTTCTTCTGATCCCTTTACCCAGAAGAAGAAGGATCGCTGAGCCATGGGGTTATGTATTTCATGTCTCATTTATCTGAGATAACAAAAGAACAGCTATTTTTAAACCTCCTCAACTACTATTTTAATGACCCAGATGAGCACCTTCCTCAGAGCTGCCCTTCTGCAGTTCTCTCCCACAGACGGCAGGCCAGCTCCTCAGTGCTCTCACTCATCCAATACACAGGAAGTAACCCTTGGCCAGTTCCCAAGCTACCCCCTAATGCACCTGGCAGCTTCTGCTTCCTCCATCTTGGAATGCTGACTGCTGGCATAGTCCTCCTTGGAAGCCAGCCACCATGTTGTGAGGCAGTACATGAAGCGACATGAGACCAGGAGAAGAACCAAGGCCCACAGCAGACAGTCCTGACTCAACTCCTAAAACATCGGCATTTCCAGCCATTCCAACCTCAGCCAAAGCCCTGGTCAAGCTTTCAGAAGACTACAGATCCTTACTGCCCTAACTTGATGAAGAAGACTCACTCTGTGAGAGACAATCCACTATTATTTTAAGCCACAAAGTTTTGAGGTCACTTATTAGACTACATTAGCTAACTGAAACTAACTCACTTCAAACATCTAGTGAAAAAGCAAAACACATAATTATATTGGATCAGTATAGGTAAAACTTGAGATAGCGATATAGGCCTTAAGACTTTAAATATTTCAAGGTTTTACAAAACAGATGAAGGCAGATGGTGGAAAATGGCCCCTCAAATATTCCAAGCCTACCTAAACTCAGCAGTTGGAGCATGCGTGTGTGTGTGTGTGTGTGTGTGTGTGTGTGTGTGTGTGTGTGTGTGTGTTGTTTTAATTTGGTTTTGGGTTCGGAGGGCTTTTTTGAGACAGGATCTCACGATGTAGCTCTGGCTGCCCTGGGACTCAAAGAGATCCTCCTGCCTCTGCCTTCCAAATGCTGGGATTACAGACATGCATCATGTATAAAAAATAAATATTTTTCATGCAGTTGTTATGATGGTGGATGTTTGGTTAAGGACCCAGCTAGCCCAGAACAGAACATCAGCTACCTTTTACCACAGGATGTAGCCAAGGGCTTCTCTTACGTGTGTGGCTCAGCTTTGGGGGGACTTGAACTCTTAATCGGAAGCTTTCTTTTGCCCAGAAATTACTGTGCAGCTAAGGCCCTGGTCATGCTTTCAGAAGATTGCAGGTGAAGTCAAGCAAGTCTGACCTCAGATTCCTGTCAGCTCAGAAAACAGTCAGCCTGAAAATGAAGCCTCACAGGGTTGGTGCAGATACAACCTCATTCCTGTAATTCTGGATCTCTGAGCATGATGGGCATAGGGCTCACACCTGCAGGACCTGCCCTGACTTTGGGAGAAAGGAATGGTAAGTCAAGGGTCCCTTGTTATTCATTAATAGATATTGAGCATGGACTGTGTGCCACACAGGCCCTATGCTGGGCATTGAGCATATGCTGGTAAATAATGTAGACATCTCTCCCTGTCACAGAGACAATGACCCAATAGAGACACGAAACAATTAAGCCAAAAGACAACGTAAGTGCCATATCTGCCCGTCCTCAGAGCTGTTTGCTTGGTTTTATTTCCTTGAAGTGTTCTGTCCTGTGGGTGCTGTGGGATGTTCTGTATGCTGTGAATGTGTTGGTCTGATTGGTTGATAAATAAAATGCTGATTGGCCAGTAGCCAGGCAGGAAGTATAGGTGGGATAAACAGATAAGGAGAATTCTGGGAAGAGGAAGGCTGAGTGAGGAGACGCCATCCTGCCATCCAGGGAGCAGCATGTAACGGCACACAGGTAAAGCCATGGAATACGTGGCTGCATATAGATTAACAGAAATGTGGGAACACCTCCTCCAGGCAGTCCCACCCTGGCCATGCTGCATCCTAGGAGGTGTTATTCTGGGGTGTTCCTACACTCTCTGTCGATCTCCATCATTGCATGAGTCACAAGATATTCTGTTTGTTGCTTTGGGTCTGAAGCTGAGTTTAAGTGTAAGAGCTAGTCAGTAGTGAGCCTGAGCTAACGGCTGAGCAGTTTTAATTAATATAAGCCTCTGTGTGTTTACTTGGGTCTGAGTGGCTGCGGACCGGGTGGGACACAGGAAAACTCCAGCTGCACGTGGGGGTCAGCTTAGGTATAACCTCCTTGCCAAGGTCTCTCTTCCACAAATCCACCTAGAGTTTCCCTTGGAACTCATTTTCTGAGTGGCAGAAATTGAGAAAATAGTGGCTGGTGTTTTGTTGTGTATTCGTTGCTTTGTTATCTTTCTCCTCATAGAAGGCAGTATCAGGACTATCTTCTTCCCTAGTGTTACCCTAATGTTTCACCAAAGACACTGGCTAGCACGTAGTAGGTGCTCAATAAACTTGAAGAAATGAGCAAAGCCGCAAAATTGTCATCTCCCATTTTTACCACCAAAGAAACTTGTTTTTTTTTTTTTTAATCCCTGTCACTTAGCTGGAAGTTTTACTTACTCTTCATTCAAAACAAAAAACAACTACCACAGGCACATGTGTACTGAGTCTGTTATAACTCTTGTTCCCTATAAAATATCTGGGACTATCAAAAAAGTATTCTAGTCATAAACAAAGCATTTTGTTGGATGAGTTTCTTGTCCCAAATGAATGTGTGATGTCCAATAGGTGTTTAGAATCATGAAAATAGTGCTGGGGCCCCTTCCTCACTGTCGTAATCTCTTGGAAGCTTTGCTGCTCTTGAAGACCTCCAGGCAACATTCAAGAATTCATCAAAAAGTGGGTGCCTTCTAGAAACCTTCTGAACACCCTTCTGCCTAATATGACCCAACATTAGGTTTGATTCAAGTGTGCAAAGATGGGGCGGACTTGACATCTAACCTCAATGTATTTGGATGCCTGGAGGAGCTTCAGACCCAAAGCAACAAACAATATCTTGTGACTCATGCAATGATGGAGATCGACAGAGAGTGTAGGAACACCCCAGAATAACACCTCCTAGGATGCAGCATGGCCAGGGTGGGACTGCCTGAAGGAGGTGTTCCCACATTTAATGTAGGAGGAAGGGGAAATCCGATGGGAAGAACTCAACAGAGACAGAGAAGTGTGAGCATGGGGGAAGGAACAGCTTGAACACTTGGACAGTAGTGAGCAGCTCTGGGGGCAGCAGAGGAGAGGAAAAGCAAGAGAGGGGGCAGGGGGGCCTCAGTCTGTCAACAGAGCCTGTGTGGTACAGCACAGAGCCCAGTTCTAACAATCTGAGTGTGACTTCTTTCTTGGTTCCTTTCTGTCTTAATACCTCTGAGACCTAGGGACCCACAGGTTGGGATTCAGGGTTCAGTTTTATGACGACAAGTCTGACCACTGTGGTCACTGTCTTTCACATCTCTAGGAAGGCTTTGCTCCCTATCCCAGAGAGTTGGTATGCAAGCCTCTTTCTCTTTTACTTCTGTTCTCCCTTAGTAACAGATAGCTCTTTCAAACAACAGCATATGTCCACTGACTTAGAGAAACTGCAGCAAAGAATTCAGGAAATTTCCACTATTTGGACAACTGGCAAAGAAAACAATTTTCTCTCTGTGTACCAGGCAACACCATCATTAGAGAGAGAACTGGGGGCAAATGAAAGAACAGATTAAGTGTATTGGGAACCTTGCAGGTCCTGACTCTGTTTCCTTTGGTTTTGATTAAATTTATTTTAACTAATATATGCTTATATTTGTGGGGTTCCATGTGATCTTTCAATCAAGTAATTCTTAAATTGAGTTAAGCATCTCCATCTCCTAAAACATTTACCAATTCTTGATGGTGAAAATAAAATGTATGGTTTGTTACTGGCATCTATACTTACCCTTCTGGGCAATACAACCAGTACTTCTTGCTCCTGTCTAACTGTAACTTAGTACCCATTGGTCACCTCCTCCCCTTCCTCCCTTCCATACTATCCCCAGCCCATGGGGACCCCCATTCTACTTTCAATTTCTATGAGACCAGCTCTCTTAGATCCCACATATCAGTAAGATCACATAGTACTAATCTTTCTATACCTGGCTTGATTCTCTTAACATAATGATTTCCAGGTCCATCCATGTTGTCACAGATGACCGAAGTCCATTATGTTTATGTCTGAGTAGTATTCCATCATGTAGACGTACAACACTTTCTTCATCCATTCATCAACTGACAAGAACTGAGGTTGTGCCCATTTCTTGGTTCTGTGACTTATGTACCAATAAATTTGGAAGTACAGAAGTTTCTTCAACATACGGACTTCATTCCCTTTGGATGTAGACCCAGAAGTGGGTTAGCTGGATCATCCAGAAGTTCTATTTTAAATTTCTTGAGGAATCTCCCTGAGGGCTGTACTTACTTACATTCCTGCCAAAGGCATCAAGGCTTCCCTTCTCTCTACATCCCCGACAGCAGTTTGTTTTCCCTAGACAATGAAAAGGTTGAGTATTTCTTGTGGCTTCATCTGCTTTGTTAATTAAAAAAAAAAACAAAAAACCAAAACCACAGTTACTCAAATAGGATCTGTGACGTTGTGAAACCCAAAAGAGAAATTTAGAGAGAAGCAGGACAAAGTTTGATCTCCAGTTGCCTTTGCCAGTTGTGGCGGTTTGAATAGGAATGGCCCCAGGGGCTCATGTGTTTGAATGCTTGGTCATTAGGGAGTGGAGCTGCTTGACAGGGCTTAGGAGGTGTGGCTTTGTTGGGGTAGGTGTGGCCTTGTTGGAGGAAGTGTGTACTGTGGGGTGGGCTTTGTGGTTTCAAACGCTCAGGCCAGGCCCAGTCTCTCTCTCTCTCTCTCTCTCTCTCTCTCTCTCTCTCTCTCTCTCTCTCTCTCTCTCTCTCTCTCTCTCTCTCTCTCTCTCTCTCTCTCTCTCTCTCTCTCTTTCTTTATTTCTCTCTCCCTGCTGCCTACAAATCCAGAAACAGAACTTTCAGCTACCTCTCCAGCACTGTGTCTGCCTGTGTGCCACCATGCTTCTGGCCATAATGACAATGAACTAAACCTTTGACCTGTGAGCTAGCCCTAGTTAAGTGCTTTCCTTTGTAAGAGTCACCATGGTCACAATGTCTCTTCGCAGCAACAGAACACTGGCTAAAGCACCTGCTGTTCCCTGAGGAACAAACCTAATTCCTTTTAGCTTGAACTGTACAGCAAGAAGCTTGCACACATTTAAACCAGCACCCAGAGGTCCTGTTAGTCTCAATCTATGGGTCATGTTGGACTCACACACATTCCATAAGGGGTACTGACACTTGAGGGTTCATTACCCCCAGGGTGGTGGCAATTGCTATTAAACATACTAGAGAGAGCTGGGTATGGTAACACAGGCCTATAATCCTTACACTCGGGAAGTTGAGATGGGAAGATTATGAGTTCAGAGCCAGCCTGGACTATATAGCAAGAGCCAATCAATCAATTAATCAGTCATCAACCAATCAACATTGAGAAGACAGAGACAAACCCTAAACAAGCATGTAACATCCAGTCCAGTATCAGCTGCACCAGTGTTGGGGACAGGAGACAGAAAGACATAAGGGAAGGCAGGATTAATATAAGGAAAAAGCCATCAGAAAAGCATGGACACTTTGGTGCCACAGCAACACAGCCTTCAGAGATGATAGTGAGTTCTAGGACAAAAGTAAGAGATTGACTTTGAGGCAGCCTTGCCAAATTTAGCTCTCAGTTAAACCTGAACTGCTGGAAACCAATGTCCTTCCACATGCTACTGTTACTGTTTTCTTTCCTCCCTCATCCTTTAGCTCCATCCTTTCTTATTTCTTATCAACACAAGGAAGGATCTAGCAACAGCTTCCACACACTGAAGCTCCTTCAATGCCAGTGTGTTCTCTTGCTCCCATTTGCATGATTAGTCATTTGTTGCTGAAATCTGAAAGTTCTTATTCTTTGCAAAAATGACCCCCAAGACACCTGGAGCCAAGAGGGGAGAGCTATGGGCAACCTGTTTTAATACACATAGACCATTCTCGAGCAGTTTTTGCCAGGCCCACTACCAGCACCGCCCTTAAGAAATTCAGCCCACAGCCTCCTGTTGCTTAGTTTCCCTCAGGGAAGGGAGAAAAATGCAAACACGGGAAAGGAGGCAGAGGCAGAGCACCCAAATACTGTGGGACAGTGTCTGGAATCATAGTAATTTAGTTTACACATCCGAGTTTGCACATGGAGGGATCATTAAGTGGTGGGTGGTATCAGAGAAAGCTATCAAGGTGGAAGCTGAGATACTGAAAACACAACAAATAAGAAGAGAAAAGTTAAGTGGATTTGGCTGCGTGGAAGTAATACTAATTATAGTCATTTCAGTGAGCCTCCTACCACATGGATGCCTGATTACCATACAGCACCATAATGCTTATGGGAATCATTATATAAGCCTTGAATTAACTTTGTGATAAAGTATAATTTGATTGGAACAGGAGACCCAACAAGTACTGAGCTGAGCCTTCCCAATGTGTTCCTCCCGCAGAATGGCTGTCACTAGTCTGGAAAGCTTAGCACCAGCCAGGTCTCAGCAACATGGAGAAAGGTCTGAAAATGGCTCCCAGTGGCCCCCACTTCCCTGCATCCCTGCCTTTCCTCACCACATCAGGGAAGAGAGGCTGAGCATCACAATGCTCTAACTTCGCAATGCTGTGGATGGAACTTTTGATATAAACACATGCTTTGACAGCAGTCTCCTGACTGGGCTCTTAGGCAGAGACCTGCTCCCTTCTATCTGCTTCCATTTTTTCCTTCTTTTCCTTTTGGTGCTGGGGATCAAACCCAGGACCTGGTGGATGCTGAGCAGGTGCTCTGTCATTGGTCTACATCCCCAGCCCTTTGACCTGGTTGTCTCTCTTTTAACTGGTCCTCTAAGTATCATGGCAGCAAAAGCAGCTTCTGCCGCAGCTGTTCAATCTACTTTGCAGCTTGCTCAGTGCCTAGAGAAGCAGCTTCATGTTGGCCCTCACTTGAGACACCAGCACCAGCCAAGTGGCCCACTCTTCAGAGGGTGGGGCCCCAGGCCCCAACACTCTCCTCTGAGTTTCTAAGCTTTAATACCCTCCACCTCTTCTGGTGGCGACTCCTCCTTATTTCACTCCTCGGCTCTACTTTACCTGCTCAGTTAGTTTGTCAACTGTCATTCCTGTTAAATCCCTTCTGTGGAAAACCAGCTGGAGGCTGGCAAGATGATTTTGTGGATAAGGGCACTTGCCCTGCAAGCCTGACAATGACAATCTGGCTTTATCCCCAGGACTCACATGGTGGAAGAAAAGAACCAATCCCTACAAAGTTGATCTCTGATCACACACACACACAGAGAATAAATAAATAAATAAATAAATAAATAAATAAATAAAATTTAAAATTTTTAACCGTGGCGACTTACTTACCTAATCATATCCTCCTTCCCCTAGACAGACTTCATCCCAGTTTCCCATGTTAGTCTTACAGAGGGGTTGTCCACCTTATGCTTATACAACCTTATAAGTGATAGCGTCTTCCTCTTGGGGAGTCCAGATGTGGCATTCCTGTCTAACTCCTCGATTGAATCAACTGCTTCAGACCCTTCCAGCCTTCCACTCATGCCTGGAACCTTCTCCCTATAACAGCCAGCTCGGTCCTTCCCTTGTGTAGATTTGTGTGCAAACACCAGCTGACTGTGAACAATAGATGTCTCTAGCAGTGTCAGTTGTCTTACTGTCTGTCTTAGTCAGTGTCCTATTGCTGTGAAGAGACACCGTGACCATGGCAACTCTTATAAAGGAAAGCATTTAATTGGGGCTGGCTTACAGTGTCAGAGGCTTAGTCCATTGTCATCATGGTAGGGAGTATGTTGGCATGCTGGCAGACATGGTGCTAGAGAAGTAGATGAGAATTCTACATCCAGATCCATAGGCAGTGGGAAGACAGAGACTCTGGACTTGGAATGAGCTTTTTGAAACCTCAAAGCCCACCCCCAATGACACACTTCCTCCAACAAGGCCACACCTCCTGATCTTTTTCAAATAGCGCCACTCACAGATGACTAAGCATTCAAGTATAGGGTCCTATGGGGGCCAATCTTATTCAAACCCCCACATTGTCCTTTACAGCATTTTTCTAAGCAAGTATTTCCAATTGTTTGTTGCTGATTGCGTGTCTCTGTCCATTCAAGAGCAAGGAGTTGGACGTTGCTTATCATTATTACTGTCTGCATCTGGCACCCATGTTTAGATCAGTAAAATTTACTATGGAACTCAAGCATCCCCTCATTTATTTACTAAATGCCAAGGGGCAAGAACTATAACTAAGCAGAAATAACAATGGAGATGAGCAACAGCCTTCTAGGAAAAAGAGAGGCAACGAGAATGGGCAGGTCATAGTGTGCTCAGGAAAGGCAGGCAGGTGACAGCAGGTCTCTAAGACATCAGGTGTGAGGGCATAATGAGTCAGGAAGGCCAGGCCTGTACCAAGTCAGCACTGTTCCTTCTGGAAGCTTGTTCTTCAGAACAAACACTAGCTGGCAGAAGCATGCAAAGATCCATGTGTGTAGGGGTCACTCCCAACTGTTTATAAGAGCCAAAAAAATGAAGGGGTAGGATTGATATTGACCAGGAGGAAAAGAGCTAGATAAATAAAAGCCTCTATACCATGGAGCATTGTCTCTATTAGTGTCAGATCAGGCCATAGGTATGATGAGGACCAAGACATGTGATAGGATATTAAATAAGAAAGGAATTAGAGAGCAACATTGATGTATTGATACCTATTTTGTTCAAGTATACACATAGACGGTGTGTTTACAGGAAGTCACCTGCAAGGAAACTCACTGCTCAGCTGTTTGACAGTGGGGGGGTCTATGGGACTGGAATAGACAGAAAAGGAGCTTTTATTTTAGGGTATCATTTGGATTTGCTGTCATTCACATGGGCTAACCTTCCAATTAAAGGAGAATAAAAAATATAAGGGACTATGGCCACCAAATATCAGGGCCAAGCCCAAGGTTCGTAAGTCCAAGATCAGGAGGATTGGTCGAAGCAGGTCAGGAGGTTAAGGCAAACAAGAAACAGGAGACAGGAGACAAGCAGACGAGCTGGAAGGTCATTGGCAGGGTGGTGGGGAGGGGCAGAAACCTAAGTAAGCTGATCCCAAGAGAGGAGATATTGACCTGGGCCCTGCCGCTCCTCTAGACAAGTCTCATGTTTGTGTGGGGAGGGGGAGGGGAATGGCAGTCACAACTCCCTGTAGTTATGCTCTGACTCTAATGGAGACAGAAATGGAGTTCAGATGACAAGGTTCTCTTAAGGTGGGACACTTGAGAGATATAGCTGGCTGTAACCAAGTCCTCCCTATATCCCTGAGGAAAGATTGTGCCGTCTCTCCATATCTTTTCACAAAGAAAAGGTTTTTCTTTGCTCCTTCCAAAGCTTTTAGAGTTTTAAAGTTTTGTTTTTACACCCCACTCTGGGTATCTCCAACAGGGACTGTATGTAGTATATCTCCAGTATGAGCACACCTTTGTTAGTTAATATACTTTAACTGCCATCAAATTTTAGTTACACAAATATTGTTTGGATGCTGTCTACATAGAAAGAATAAATACATCTTTCTGGAAGAAATGGAGAAGGAAGAGGGGGAAGAGGAGGAAGAGAAGGAGGAGGAAGAAGAAGAAAAGAAAGGGGAGAGAGAGGAGAAGGAAGAGGAGGAAGAAAAGGAGGAGGAAGAAGAAGAAAAGAAAGGGGAGAGAGAGGAGAAGGAAGAGGAAGAAGAGTAGATGAGAAGCACGGTGCAGAGTCTAAGGCACTTCAGCCAACACACAGCCACATCAAGGGCCCAGACTGGAAGGGACGGCCCATCTGAACCTACAGGTAAAGACTCATGTGTGAGCAAAGACCAGCCAATACCCCCACTTCCTCTTCCTGAAATCTTGACCCAGAGAATCTTGAGCAATCATTGGTTTGCTTTGCGATCATTGGTCTGCTTCCCTTTGGAGTGTCTTGTTACTCAGCAAGAGGTAACTGATCCATCATCCATCCTGTTCCCAAATCAATCTCCTCCTCTCCTAAGAAAACATTATCCTCAAGGTAATGTTTCAGTTATTAATTTCTTGCTTATTAATAGCTCTACCACATGTCTGTATCCTTTGTCTCTTTTATAATGCTGAGCTGTTTTTAAGCTTTGTAAATACATAGATTCATGCTCCATGTACTGAAGTGAAAATGAAACTGTAAAATTCCCATGCAATAAAATGTTAATAACATGAAAATGGGCACATCTACACATGATACTGTAAGTGAATGAAGCTTAGAAGCATAGTGTTGAATTGAAAATGGCAAGTTGGGAGCTAGGAATGTAGGTCAATGATAGAGTGCTTGCTTAGTATGAGCAAAGCCCAAGGTTCAATGCTCACCCAGCACAGAAAACAAACAAACATAGCCAGCATATTGAAAAAAAAAAACACTACAGATCATCTTTCCATGTAACTAGTGACCATTTCTTCTTTTCTGAAGTTCTGGTTTATTTTCTGTGTCTATTTTTCTTCCAGATGTTCCACCATTGATTTATAGGATCTCTTTCTATATGTTAGGAAGTGTCTCCTAAGAGTAAAATTCTGTGGCTTGCTTGAATCTTGAGAAACTCCCAAGAACAGAGTTTAAAATTTACAGACAAGCAAAAGCACACTGTGTAAGGTACTAGAAAAGAAGAAATAAGGATGTGGTGGTGCACATCCATAATTACAGTTGTAGGGAGCTAGAGGCTGAGAAATTAGTTCAAGGATAGCCTTGGCTACATAGTAAATTCCAGGCCAGTCTGAGCCACATGAAACCCAGTCTCAAAAATAAAAAAAATCAACAAAAACAAAAACAAACAAACAAACAAAACATGAAAAAGAGGCAAAAACATAGAGGAAGGCAAAGAGATGGAAGAGGAGGAGGAGAAGAAGAAGAGAAAAATAAGAATGGACAAAATAATGACAACTTACACAAGCTCTTTGAGTTCATGGTGGGAGTTCCAAGAGGCAGATACACAACAGAACTTTGAGGTTGTAATGCCCAGAAAAGAACACAGAGGTGCCAATTTCATATTTTCTTTGCTACCAAAAGGAAATATATAATTTAACTTGAGACGTGGCCCCTTCAGCACATCCTAGGATAGGCCAATGACGTACTGTTCTTCCTAGTGGTAAATTTAGATGGCACCAAGGCAAACTAGACTCTTTACCCTCTGAAGTGTCATATTTCCTTCATTTCTGTCATGTGATAGAACCCTTATAGACTCAGATAAGACACATGGGACTCTGTTTAATATCTGGCAAATTTCCTGTCCCTCGTTATTTATTAAAAGAATGTATCCATTAGCAGTCATTAGTGCAGTCTACCTAGATGGGGGTTCAAATATCTTGAAAGAAAATGGTTTTTCAAGAAAATTTGTGGCATTAATTGCCCAGTGGAATAGATACGGCTTTCTCATTGTAACCTCTCCCTTTCCCTCCCTCTCCCAAGAGGAACTGGACACTGCTCACTTCAGTCAAAGATCCAGGCCATTTTCTCCCTGGCTATGGGTCAGCTCTGTCACTCCAGCCTCTCTGGTGACATGCCACTATCCACAGGGAATAAAGAAAGCTCCTTAGCCTGTCACACCAACGCTTCTTACTCTACCTCATCCAAGGGAGAAAGGCAAGGAGATGCCTCATTTAGTTAGCACTCTCCTTTGAAGGGACTGGGTTTTAGCAACAGGAAGCAAATCACATTAGAGAGAGACTCAGCCCTCTGCAGCTCCCAACTGAAACTGATCTCCTTTTTGACCTTTAGTCTGAAACACAGGCTCTCTGGAAAATGCACCTGGGGTAGACCAAGGGAGAGGTAACTCTAGTGATGGGTGGGGATCTTGACTTATTATTATTATTATCATCATCATCATTAGCATATCAAGTAATGGATTTCATTATAACATCTCATATATATGCTAATATGCCTTTCTACTTGTCCCCTTCCCCACTGCCCTCCCTGTTTCCCTGTCCCCCAACCTCCTCCTTCCAGCCCCCACCTTCCTTCAAAATAGTCCCCCGTTGTTTTTATGTCATGCATATTGTTACACTCTCTCCCCACCTTCCTCCTCAAACTCTTCCTCCCATATCATGGTTTCACTTTTAGCTTCACAACACAACACACACACACACACACACACACACGCACGCACGCACATAATTTTAAACCTAAATTCCCCATATGAGAGAGAACATGTGCCATTGATTTTTCTGACTTAAGGTTATTTCAGCTAACATAATAATCTCTAGTTTCAGCCACTTTCCTGAAATCATCATGATTTCATTCTCTTTAGAGCTGAATAAAATTCCATTGTAAATATACACCACATTTTCTTTATCCATTTGAATTAGTTACTTTTCTACTGCTGTGACAAAACACCATGACCAAGGCAACTTACAGAAGGAAGCATTTAATTGGGGTTTACAGTTTCAGAGGGTTAGGAGCCCATGACCGTCATGGCGGGGATCAGGGCAGCAGGCAAGTAGGCATGGCGCTAGAGCAGCAGCTGAGAGCTTACGTCTTGATCCACCAATAGAAAGCACAGGAATGGCACAGTCTTTTTAAACTTCAAGGCCTGCCCCAGTGGCACACCTCCTCCAACAAGGCCACACCTCCTAATCCTTCCCAAAGAGTTGCACCAACTGGGGACCAAGTATTCAAACATAGGAGCCTATGGGGTTATTCCCATTCAAACCACCACATCATTTATCTGTTGATAGACATCTAGACTGGTTCAGTTTCTTAGCAATTGTCAACAGTGGGCTAATAAACATGGATGTGCATGTGCCTCTGTGGTTTGATGACTTAGAGTCCTCTGGGTAAATACCCAGGAAGGGTAAGAGCTGGTCATGTGATAGTTCTATTGAGGTTTGAGGAACGTCCATACTGATTTCCATCACAGTCGTATCAGTTTGCATTCCTACCAGCAGTGAATACGTGTTCCCTCTTTCCCCATACTATTGCCAGCACTTGGTTCTCATTTGTTTTTAAAAGACATTAATATAAGTTGGGGAAAGACACTTTAAGATATAGGCATAAATAAGGACTCTCAGAAAAGGACTCATAGCACAGGATATAATGCCAAGAACTAACACAAGATTACATGAAATTAAAAAGCTTTTACCCAGTAAAGACAAGGACCAGAGTGAAGAAGCAGCCTACAGACTGGGGAAAAAGAAACCCTTACCAACTATATACATCAGGCAGCTGACTCTGGTTTGAGCAAGCTTTCCATGTTATCTTTTTATCTATTATTATTACATGTGCACATGTGTATGGTGAGTTGGCAAGGAGGGAGGGGCATGCACATGCCACAGCATGTGTGTGGAGGTCAGAGAACAAGTTTGTAGAGTCGACTTTCTCCTTTCCACTTTTACATGGGTTCTGGGGATCAAACTCAGATTGTCAGGCATGGTGGCAAACCCCTTTACCCACTGAATCATCTATCTTACTAGCCCAAGACTTCATTTTAAAGTTAAAACTCTTAACATGTAATTCAGAAGTGTTCTCCACCTCCTAAACCTGGATCTATCTCCAGGCTTTATATTCCCTTCTCTCAGGCCACACCCATTCTCCCAGACATTAATAACTGCATCAGTTTAGATACCTTCAGCTAAAAGCAATAAGATACCAGCTAACAGGGGTTGACTATAGGCATTTGATATAAACACACATGTTAAAGTAAGTCTGGAGAAGACAGTCCCAAACTTGGCTTTGTAGACTAGGAAAGTGGCTAGTGACTACTGGTTTTGCTTTCCCACCCTTGGCCTCATCAGTGTGCTTGCCACAGCAGCCAGGATGGCTGCTTTCCAAAGACCCCATGCTCCCTTCATGTGTCACATGCATGAAAGAAAGAAATGAAGGCAAAGCCAGCCTCCTCCTCATGGATGTCTTCTAGGAAGGAAAAAACAAAAAACAAAAAACCACTTCTTCCCAGATGTCCTTCAGTGTCATCAGTCAAAACCAGACATACTTTTATCGGACCAATCAAAGGGAAATATTCTGGTATGTTGTAATGTATTCCTCCATCTTGGACATCACAACCCAAATAGTTGGTGAGGAGCCAGCTGTTCCAGGGTCCTTATATTTCTGTCCCTGGCAATGCTACCCTCTTGTCTTGGTATCACTTCAAACTCAGACTACCAGGAGACCAATCTCCTTCCTTTTCTCCTGACTCTGGATGTCTTCTCTGCCTTCCTTGATTTTTCCAGGGGTTGTTACATTTGCTCATCACTAAGCCTATGGACCTCAGGATCATTTTGCATGCTTACTCCATCTACATGTCCATTTTCACTTGGTCACCAAGGAATACAGATTATTTTTCTCCCTAATATCTCCCGCTCCGACTGTGACTTTTCATGCCTTCAACCAGCCTGTTCCATTTGCACACGGACCACCTCATTCATCTATAATTGGGCTCCAGCCTCCAGAGTCAGGTGCTATGCAACCAGGTTCACTTGTCAAAGCCTTTAACCTTTCTATTGGCCTCCAAAACTAGCCTTGCACATATCTACAGAAAGAAAACCACAGCCTTGTGAGTTGGAGTTTTAAGGGCTTATTTTTCTTTCTTTTTTTAAAATTAATTAATTTATTTTTTTAACTTTTTTTTATGTGCATTGGTGTTTTGCCATGAGTGTCGGATCCCTTAAACTGGAGCTACAGACAGTTGTGAGCTGTCACGTGGGTGCTGGGTGTTGGATCCCCTAAACTGGAGCTACAGACAGTTGTGAGCTGTCACGTGGGTGCTGGGAATCAGACCTGGGTCCTCTGGAAGGTCAGTGCTCTTAACCACTGAGCCATCTCTCCAGACTGGGGCTTATTTTTCTTTACATTACCTTTCAAAAAGAACTCTCCACCACCTCCTTCAGACAGATTGGTCAGTCGACTAAATGCTGTATACATTCCTACCACTACACCTGTAGATGTAACCAACCGTCTTATAAATAAGAAACAGAACCAATGCAAAGAAGAAAGCCAAGAGGTCAGACCTAAGAGCCAAAACCTTACCCTTCCTCCTGCAGTGGTCCTACCTCTCCGAAGGAGCCCGTATTTCCTGTGTTAAAGTCTTTATATAGTCTCTGTTCTGCCTTCTCATTGGTTGTAAACCCAACCACAGGACTGCCTCATTACGGCCTGTCTGTATAGACCTCCAGGTGTTCTATGGTTGGTATTGAGATTAAAGGCATGTGTATCCAATGCTGGCTGTATCCCTGAACACACAGAGACTTACCTAGCTCTGTCTACCAAGTGCTGTGATCACAAGCGTACACCACCACTGCCCTGCTTTCCTATGGCTTGCTAATAGCTCTGACCCCCAGGCAACTTTATTTATTATACAAATAACATTTTGGTACAAAAAAAATCACCACAAAAAAAAGTATCTGTACCGCTTTCTTAGATAAGAAAACTAAGTCAGAATTGAAGATATAGACTTACAATTTCAGCATGTAGAAAGTCGAGGCAGAAGGATTGCAAGTTCAAGGCCAACTTGGGCTACAAAGTGTGTTTGAAGTAGGCTTCAGCCGCACAGTGAGGCTCTGTCTCAGCAATGCCCCTCCCCTGCCACCAGAGTCTGGCGATGTAGCTCAGCTAGTAGGACATTACTCAGCCACACCTACAATCCCAGCACTGGGGAGGTGGGGGTATTAGTAGCATCAGGAGTATCAGATCGTCCTTACCCACATAACAAATTCAAGTTCAGCCTGAGCTACATGTGACCCTGGAGAGAAAGGGAAGCAGAGAGGCAAGGAAGGAAGGAGGGAGGGAGAGGAAGAAGAGAGGGAGAGAGGGGAGGAGGGGACAGAGAGAGAGAGAGAGAGAGAGAGAGAGAGAGAGAGAGAGAGAGAGAGAGAGAGATCTTTTCATTTTTCTTTTTCTCACCTGAACCCCACGAGGCTGACTCAGGATTCGCTGCTGAAATCTTAAATATTCCAGGCTACAGGGTTTTCTTCTCTGAAAGCTCTTATGGAATTAAGATCCAGTTTTTAAAACACAGACTTAAGAATTAAATGATGACGTAAGTGTAACTCTGCCATGGCCAGTGTTTATCAGTGTACACAATGATGCTCTCAGGACAATCAACAGTAGTGTGCCCATTGTTAAATACTGAGAAAAGCCATTCAAACAGTTCACTCTAATAATCAAACAGCAGCCGGGCGGTGGTGGTGCACGCCTTTAATCCCAGCACTCGGGAGGCAGAGCCAGGTGGATCTCTGTGAGTTCGAGGCCAGCCTGGGCTACTAAGTGAGTTCCAGGAAAGGCGCAAAGCTACACAGAGAAACCGTGTCTCGAAAAAAAACAAAAAAAAAAAAAAAATCAAACAGCAGCAAGTTCAGAACCCTGTTAAAAGCAGACAGTAACCATCTGAACAGGGCTATAACAGAGTCTTCCAGAACCACAGCAGTGGAGATATGGCTGGAGAGATGGCTCAATGGTTAAGAGCACTTGTTCTTGCAGAGAACATGGATTCTGTTCCCAGCACCCACATGATGGTTCAGAGAAAACCATAACTCCAGTTTCAATGGATCTGTTACCCTCTTCTGATCCCTGGGGGCATTAGGTATACATGTGGCACACATACATACATGTAGGCAAAACAGTCATATACATAAAGTAAATAGATCTAAAAATATTGTAAAGGAGCAGCAGCAGTAGATCTCTTAAATATGATGTCATCTGTCAGTGGAGAGATCATTCATTCATTTATTTATTTGTAGCCAGAAAAATGCAACTGTACTGCCTGACAGCTCCAACTGAATTTGGCAGGAGGACTTTGTATTCAGGAAAGCACCTTAACAAATTGCTTTGAATAGGATGTGACGGCCAGATAGGATCAGACTGCATTATTTGGATCAACATGCCAAGCTCGTTTGTAGGCAAGCAGAAGGCTGGTTGTTATTATTTGAATCTGGAATGTTCCCCACAGCATCATGTTGTGATCATTTGGTCCCCAGCTGGTGATGCTGTTTTAGAAAGCTGTGGAACTGTTAGGAGATGGGGCCTTGCTGATAGAAATAGGTAACTGGGGATAAACCCTTGAAGGCTACAGCCAGGCCTTCAGTTCCTGGCCCTGTTCACTCTGCTTCCATATCCACAATGATGTGGACAGCCTCTGCCTACACTCCCACTGACACAAGCAGAGCTGCTCTGCCATGCCTCCCCTTCTGTGTTGAATGGAAATGTCTCGAAACCATGAGCCAAAATAAATCCTTCCTCCCTCAAGCTATTTCTAGCAGGTGGTATGGTCATAGAGACACTGAAGAAATGGATATGCTTACCTTCTTTTTGTTTGTTTGTTTGTTTTGTTTTGTTTTGTTTTGATACAGGGTCTCTCTGCATAGCCCTGGCTGTCCTGCATCTCACTCTGTAGACCAAGTTGACTTCAAATTCACAGAGGGAGATTCCCCCTGCCTCTGCCTCTTAAGTACTGGAATCAAAGGCATACACCACCACACCTGGCAGTTTCTTCTTCTTCTTCTTCTTCTTCTTCTTCTTCTCCTTCTTCTTCTTCTTCTTCTTCTTCTCCTTCTCCTTCTCCTTCTCCTTCTCCTTCTCCTTCTCCTTCT
>CABHPQ010150255.1:0-12102 GCA_902168405.1 Peromyscus aztecus
GAGAAGTTGCACATACCTTAATAGAAGCAATCCAACATCTGAGTATGCTTGGCTGGTTTTGTAAGCTTGCCTTCTGTGACCCTCATCCATCACTCAACCTCACAGAACTTTGATGTCCAGTGTGTGAATTTGGGTTTAATAGTGAACAATACTTAAGTGAAGATTATAATGAACTAACTCAGTTAAATAGATAATTTAACTATTTTCCTTTGCATAGGACCATTTTCTTGATTCCATTCTATTTCCTTCATGTCTTGGGAAGAAATTTCAGCTATTTTCTGTTATGTCTTTCCACATCTAAATGTGCATATGTATGGAAAGGCATATATGTATATATACATACATATACATAAGACATATGTATAAACACATTACATACACACACACATATATGCATTAGGTTAGATTGATAACTATTGAATCAACACTTGGTCAAAATTTTAGCATAATAACAAGCAGAGGAAGAAATGAACTAGAAGGCTAACTGGCTTTCCTGAGCTGGGTTCTTGAAACCTACTGCAGTCTAAAAGGAAAGGAGTTAGGGGGGTTCTGGGAGAGCAGAATTGGCAAGCAAGGGTCTCAGAGACCAGAGGACTGCAAAGTAGTAGCTGGAAACCACCAGCAGGGGCAGAGCTAGCCGGTGGCCTTGATGTGACAAAATGGATGGTTGACTCTGATGGCTGTCAGGTGGCTTTTCAGGGTGGGATGGAGAGGGTCCCCTTTCCCACTGCCAACCTTAAAGGAGATGGAACCTTGGCCAGGGGCACTGTCCAGTGTTAGATGGTAGCAAGGATACAGGGAGGGGACACCACAGACTGACTGTTTTGGGCTGGTTTGTGGTCGAGGTTTGCTTTTCTTCATTACAGAGCCGGGATGCTTAGGAAACTGTTGAGGACAAAAATAAACCCTGGCTTCCTGATCCTCTTCTGAAACTATTTTCATCCAGGTACCTGAGTGCCCTCATCTTCCCTAAAGTCTCTTAAGTGTCAATGTGTTATGCTTATTAGCAAATGAATACTGTTCATCCAAACTGACAGGGATCTTGGCACTGGTTCAATTTGTGATACATTTAGCTGTACCCTGAGATGCATGTTTAAAGCAGAGGAGAAAATGGACGTCCAGCTGGGCCTAGCAAATGACTCTAACACAGTCCCCTTTCTTGTCTCCAGTGATTAAAACTCCAGTAAAACTCAGATTCTTTAAATGTGGAGAAAAATAGGTTCATTTTTATCCTTTTAATTGTGAAAAAATAATTTGCAATAATCTGGGCATCCATATTTTGAGAGCTAAGACTACAATCTCTCTCTTCTATATTTAACTTGTTTCCATAGGATGCTGGAGAAAATGCCAGGCCCTGTGCATGAGCATGGGCATCACCGTGCGGGGAGAGCTCTCAGAGGCCAATCATATTTTTAGAAAAGAAAGGAATCGTACATCACTCAGTCTTTCATCCTTCCTGGGACTCTTATTTTAACTACCAAATGGCCAATGAACTCAACCTAACTGGATGGGGCTTTGAAGAGCAGCTCAGGATCTCTTTAGATAACGGCTACACTTCCTGAAATTCAAGTTCACTGGCAATTCAGGGCTTTTTGAGAGCGGAGTCATCAAAACTAGGAAGATATTTATAGATAAGAATGATCTCCCTCTCTTACTGACTTATAAGATCCATCATCTAAATTCCTACATCTCCCTTCATTTTTCATGTGCACTGTTCACATCACATAAAGAAATGTCTACTGTACATTTATAAAGGAAAGTGTGCATGCATGTACTGTTGCCATAGGCTATGTCTTGCTATTTTTTTAATGTTAAAAGCACAGAAGTGTCATACACAAATAGGAGATTTTCACCGACTGTCTTATTTACAGTACATAAAAACTTCTTTCTATAGATGAGCCTTTTATGCTATTGAAATTCTTCCTATTCAATCTTCTCTGTAGGTGTGTGTGTGTGTGTGTGTGTGTGTGTGTGTGTGTGTGTTGCACACACTTGTATGTCTCAAACACACACACACACACATATATAGGGTATCTATGCTGCATAGATATGTGTGCACATGCATATGTTTCACTCACAAGTGGACACAGTCTTAAGATGGATGGGAAAATGCTGACATTAAGCAAAGGTCATGTTACCTATTGAGGATGACTACTGGCTTGGGGTGTCTTTGATCTGCATTTTTCACACCTTTGCCTAGCTTAGAGCTTGTCTGATCATCACCTAGGGCTGAGGAGAGATAAGAGCTTGAAAATCCTTGGCACAAATCCAGTACAGCTTTCTACAGCCTAGGAAGGCCATACGTGTAGTGAGCTCTACAATTCATCAAGCAGCAAAGGTTCCCCAAAACCTTTGAAGCTAACTGAACTCCAGGTAAGGATGTCTCACCACTTGAACTAATCCTGTCTTTGAGTTTTGAAGGGCTGCTGAAAGAATGTGAGCAAAATGGAATATTTCCTGACTCATTGTAAACATCTCTGGGCAAATCCAGTTGAACTTATTAGGAAATTGTTGATTTTTACTGTAAATGTATGTTTGGATGTGATGTGTTAAGGCTCCTATTAGTTATTTTTTCCAAAAATACACAATATCACAAAACTGTAACTAAAGACAGCTTGAAAATGAAAAGTGAGAAAGGAAATGGAGGAAAAAAAGTCTAGGAGAAAGTGAATGGAACAATAGACCAGGAAATTTAATTGTCAGTAAGTCCAAGGACCCTGGAATCTCTCAAGAAACAGTGATGCTGTTTCTCCATTATTCGATTTCTTTTTGCTAATATTTGCTATGCATTTGACATTTTGAGAAAAAAGGCAGACATAAAACTGAGAAATTTTCAAATTATAATCTGAGTTTAAAGCTGTGTTCTCAGACACAATTAAGAGAAATGATTAGACGGGAACTGTGGTTGTCGTAGTCCAAATTCTTCTAGACACACACACACACACACACACACACACACATTTACATATATACAAATATGTACAGGGAACACATTTTGGAGGACTCAGCGGCCCTCAAACAACAACTGTATTAGCATCATCTGAGCCCTTTGAATGTACAGATTATTGACTTCACCCCACATGTTTCTCAAACAGTGGGTGTGGTGTGGAGCCAGAAAAGCAGATTTTTTCTTACAAGTTCCTAAAGCTACTGATTGTAGTAGTACTTTCTCGTTGGGACCACCAGCCCCCAAATAATGATATGGAGATTTATTTTTGATTATGAAATCTTGGCCTTAGCTTAGGCTTGTCACACTAGCTTTTATAACTTAAATTAACCAGTTTCTATTACTCTACATTCTGCCATGTGGCTTTCTATCTTTCTTTCATTCTGTTTGTCTGACCCCTCCATGTCTTACTGGCTTCTCTCACACACCTAGATTCTTCCCAACTTTCTCTATTTCCCTGGAAGTCCCGCCTAACCTCTTCCTGCCTACCTATTGACTGTTCAGCCCTTTATTCAACCAATCAGAAGGTGCCCTGGCAAAGATACATCTTCACAGTGTACAAAAAGATTAGCCTACAACAACTGATGTTGCAAGTCCTAAAAGCAGACATTGAGAGCTACTAAATTAACAGAAGACCTACTAAGTGCAAGGCTCTAGGATATGCTTAATTTGACTGTCAACTTGATGCGGTGTAGAATCATCAGGAAAACAAATCTCCAGATGAGCCAGTGAGGGTTTATGTGGATGTCATTAGTTTTGGTGGGAAGATCTACCCTATAGGTGGGCATTAGTCCTCCACGAGGTCCTGGACTGAATAAAAGAGAGAGATGAGCATCATACTCATTGTTCTCTTTTCTATGGAAACAATTTGACCTGCTGATGCTTAAAAGTTACCTAAATATGCCCACTTTCTCTAGCTTCCCCACCTTTACATGTGCTTCCTGCCCCCTAAAGCCTTCCCTGCTGTCACGCTTCTCTGCCCTTATGGACTGTATCCCCTGGAACTGTATGCCAAAGTAAGTTGTTTTGTCAGGTGTTTTTAGTACAGCGATGAGGTAAGTAACTGAAATACTCTGTGCGGAGTAGGGAAGATGATGCCAGATGGGTTTGAAAAGAAACATGGCCCCCGGCCCTAAGGAACTTTTCTTGTCTCTCACTGTGAGACTACATTTACAAAAGCACAAGAAAGACCCAAATACAGTGCTATTTGCGGGGGGGCAAAGGTGTTACTTCCATTTAGAGAAGAGCATCATTCAAGGAAGATTCATGTAGGCCTTGGTGATCGTTCTCGGCCACGGGAGTGAGAGCTTGTGTGTTTGTTCAAGGGCGTAGGCATTCTGAATGCAGATACAGGGCACCAATGGCAGCCTAGTTCAGGTTCAAATAAACAGTCTCATCAGGGTGGACTGACAGGTTTATGAAGGAGGGGTAGTGTTTCGGGAATTTGCTCCGCCAATGACTTTGGAGTGTCAGGCTGGATAGAAGGGCCTGAGGAGGGGGCACATGCTCACGCTCTTGAGGTGGTCAGAGACTGGAAGGCTGGTTCCATTCACCCCCAGGCAGAACGGAGGACAACAATGGCTGTTTACTTTGTTCTGTATCCGTGAGTGTATTTCTCCCCATTTTCAATCTTAATAAATCTTTGATACCCTTTAACGGACTCTCGTGGATTCGCTTAACAAGTGGCGCCCAACGTTAAATTACCTACTGAGATTACCTACATAGGCCCACAGTCTCTTGCTTCTCTGCGTTTACATATGCTTCCCTTCCCCCACATCCTCTTTGGTTGATTGGTAATCTTCCCTTTGAGATTAGCTTTAGCTGCTTATTTATATGCATTTTCTGACTGCTCCATGCTTCTGACTTTCTTCCTGTTCCCATCCCTTCTATAAACAATTATCTGGGTAGATTAACTGCTTCTGATCCCATCTTCTTGCCATGCTAACAACAACTGTTGATGAAAATCTACATATATTTATCCTTGCTATCTCTTTATCTCCTGCTCATTGAATAACTCCCCTCAACCAGGCTTCCCTGTCCCCAACTCCAGATCAGGTGCTTTGCTGTCACCATCAGTGACTACCTTTCTGCCAAATCCTTCAGATTTGGCAGTTTTTTTTATCAGCTTAATTACCCTGCATAATTAGCCATTCCTTCCTCGCAATTTTTTTTTTTTATTCATTTTGCAATGCTCTTTTGATTCTCTTCTTCGGATCCCTTTGTGAACGGCTCTTCTTTCCCTTCAAGCCTTACATTTCTGCATCACAGAGCATTCTCTTGGCAAATTTCCCGTGGACAGTTGTAGCTGTCTGTCGGGCTCCAATGACCACTGTTCTGAAGATACTCAGATCTGTTTCCGGTTTTCCTGGATCGTGTCTTCCTTCAACATTATTAGCCATTGAACATCACCCTTACCTCCATGTCCAACACTGTGGTTATGGTCTACCTTGAGGGCTCTTGCTTCCTTCCCTCCACTTAATGACCTATGCTGTCATTCACTCTGCTATTCAAGACTGAACCCAGATTCATCCTTGATTCTGCTTGCCCCCTTATGAATCATATCTGACCTGCCAGATCTTCCTCCTTAGTCCCCTGACATTACATAGTATCTGAAGCATGTCTCGTCTGGAATACAGCGCTTGCCTCTCAACTGAATCCTATTCTAGAGCAGATTCCGTTCCTATGGACTCTAATGCGTGCCACCAACAACTGGATTCCACGCCCGAGTGAAGACACCACCACATCCCACAGACCTCGTTAAGTCAGAATTGGAGCAAAAGTGAAACTGTCTTTCAGGCTTAATCTATTTCTGCTGATTTGTTTTGTTTTTATAATAGCGTGCGTTTAGAAGAGGCTCGCCCTTCACTCCCCAGCCTCCTTCCAGCCTTCGTCAGTAACCTTGTGGGCTCCCCACAGGTGGTTCCATTTGTAATCCATTTGACACAGCAAGCTGATCATAATTAATGAAGCTCCCTGCAGTATTGCCAATGACCCAGAATGGAGGACAGGAGAGTCACTGAAGCAGCCCAAGGAACAGCTGAGCCGGGAGACCTGAACATTGCCTGCAGCCAGCCATGGAGTGCCACAGAACAGGGCGGGGGCACTCTCCTCCTGGGGGCCCGCGTCTCCAAGCTCAGGACGGAAGGACACCGACAGAGAAGGCAATGTATACAATGAAGGTGCCTCAGGGATGGTTTGAATCCCTGCCCTTGGCCACTGTGCTTTCTGTCCCATGGAAAACCAACTTCAAGTGAACCTTTGTTGAGTAGGGAGTGGGGGAGACATAATCAAGTCTTGAAATGAACTCGGGGCCACTTCTAAGTGGAGAACTGGAGTCTGAGCTGGCAGGGGTTCTCACGGCCAGCAGTCCAAGCACAGGAAGCCAGGACCATGAGTGACATCTTCTCCCCTTTTCTGTTTCTAACACACATGCAAATGGAATAAAAACAGAAAGGAAATCAGCCAGAAAAGAAACAGATGGCTTGCTATAATGGTTCTCAACCAGTTAGAACCAGCTTTTGAGAACAAGGTTCTACATGAAAGAGCTGGAATAATTTTTTCCACACATCACTCCATTTCCTGTACACCTTAACTCAGACCTGCAGAACACACAGATTGCCGGTACGAGGAGCCTCTGTGGCCATCTCAGTTTCTGCAGTCAGAGGGAAGAATCTGGATGATTTCTGAAATGAATTGAATGACACTGCCATATGTGTCTGTCAAAAAGTGTCTCAAGAGATTGGTGATCCTTCCCTCAAGGCCTGTCTGGCCCCTTCCTCCGATTCTCACACTCCTCTGCCCACTGACAGCATGCTGGGAGTGGAGGCCAACTTGTTAAGTGTTTGAATTTCTCTACAGAATGAGATGCCTGCATTTCCAAAAGCCCTTTGCCTCAGCTATTCTTTGGATTGTTAGAATACGCTGAATCACTTCCCGAATAAATCTTTGTATTTTCATTTTTCCAGATGGATTCATGATTTAAGACCTGGTTTTATTTACTTGGGCAATTATTCCCTTTTATGTTTTCACTAGTAGTACCAACACTTATTGCTGTTGCTCTTTTATTTTACAAACGCATTGAAAAGTCCAATAATTTTTCTGTTTATAGAATATTAAAAATATTTATTATACCTCCTATGATTTTCGAAAATTACCTAAGTAAAATGAAATTTCTGTTTTTTTCTGTCAACACACAGTTCTGAAATGGCCCTGTGGACTAGCACTAACTGTGGAAGGAAGGCTTAAAATGGGTTCACATAAAATAGAGACTTCGTGGCATTCATAAAATTCAGACTGGGCACCTTGGGAAGTTACCCTCCTGGAAAGCTGAATGTGTGGTCCAGCAAGAGGACAGAGTAGTCCATAGGGGAGCTTGCCAAACCTATTGATCCTAACATGTGCTCCAAATGTGAAGTCCCAGAGGCCTGTGCCCTGGCCTGGAGCTCAAGATTTGACATGGACATGACCCGTGGTCTTTGCAAGCTGAGTTCTATTGGCTGCTGGCTTGGAGTTCTGAGCAAGTCTGGGTGGACCAGCTAGTTAATGGTAAGAGCAGTTTCCCCCAACACGGCAACAGCAAAGCGTCCCTTGAGCGTCTGCTGTTTGTAAGATTGATGACAGGCATACGGCGTACTGCCTCTTTAATCCCCAAGCCACCATCTGAAGCCTTCCCCCAATCTGAAATTTCCAGAAGTCCAACAGCTTGCTCTAGGTCACGTGGCTGGACAATGACAGAGCCAGAATCTGAACTCAAGCCTAACTTTAACTGAAGCCCTTCATCCTAACTAAACCCATACTTCTCAGCAGCTTCGCATGCGTGGTCGGAGTAATCCTGTTACTACATGACTACTTTCTTCTAGTCCTCTGAAGCACACTGACGGACTGGCTCCGAGGGTGGGGGTGGGGGCGGTTGTCCTTCTGAGCAGGCTCTTGGGGCTTACTTGGAATGACCTGCCTCCTCCCCTGCCCCCTCTTCTGACCCAGGCCTCCAGCGCAGTGCAGCCTATGCTGCTTCTCAGCCTTTGTCTGGTGCTCTCGTCTGCCTCCACCTCTCCACCTTCTGCCGAGATGCTCTCTGAGCCAAGAGGCCCTTCAGCTCCGCTGCCAAGTCCTCCCCCTCCCCTCCTCTTCACTCAGCTTCACTGGCTCCCAGGCAAACAGTGTACACTCCTCTCTCCTGCATAGGCTTTGTGCGCTGGAAACAGGGGGAGTTTCTTTCTTGCCTCTAAAGAGCCTTTCCCATCCTCTTGGTACCACTTTCTGAGGCTAATGTTTCGCTCATGGCTGCTCTAGCTAAGTATGCTTCATGTAAAGCACTTATTATTTACTTTTGGGCACAGCTTCAGCCCTAGAATCCTGCAAAGCTGGGTGAAGATTTAACAAAGACTTGATGTTTGTGCCAAGTGGTATTCTGTGTTCCAGGTTCAGATACGGGGGATCCAAGAGTTAACAGGATTAGGACCATCCCTCATTCTAGTGAGTATCCCTTTCCATGTCTGTGTCAGGTTGTATTCTCTCAATCAGCTCTGCAGATGGGCTTCATGAGTTCAAATCCGCAGCCCAGCCATTCTACTATAATCTGTATGACACTGAAAAACACTGACTAATCCCTGTGTCTCAGTTCCCTGTAGATTAGGAAAACTATAACAGAATCTCCCTACATCATTATTATATTTAAATAGGGGGCTGGGATATAGCTTGTGGTAGACTACTTGCCTAACATGTAAGGACCTTGCTTTAACCCCTAATACGAGAGAAAAAAAAACCCAAAAGAATTATATAAGCCAACATAGCTGGTATGTAACAATTACTCAGGATAGTGGCACACTGTGTGTTCCTAATATATATTAACTCTTCTTCTTATTTTTATATAAAATTGAACGTGTAAATGGAGAGATAGTCTTCCACTAGTCTATAAACTTTATGCAGGCAAGAGCCATGTTCTTGGTCCTGTTGTGGAGGCACATCCGGTGTGGTGCTCTCTATGGTGCATGACAGGTCTGGCAGGGATGTGGGCATCCTCTTTCAGATCAGTGTATCTTTCTACCTCCATCACCGAGATGGCATCTCATCACATTCTCTCTAAGGGAGAGAAAAGTTCGAGGCCTTCCTCTCTCTGTGGAAAACACTTGCGTTACCTTGCTAACAAGCAGGTTCCAAGTTCAGCATGTTTAAAAACATCCTCTGCCTCAAAGAGACGTCCCGGGACTCACCTTGATTTTTCAGCGGTAAAGGCATGGTTTCCCTGAGTTTGCTTAGGAGGTTTTTCATTTCTCGCATGTCTCTGTAAAGTCGATAAAGAGAAAGAAAACTCAGCTGTGCATTTCCCAAATGAAACTTCCCTCAAGTGGTGTGTCCTACTGGATGAATACAGGATAGGTACATCAAATCATATCAGTTCTAGTTCCTAGCTGCCACAAACTGAAATTACTTTGCTTTTATAAGAAAGAATATCTGAGAGGGTGGGCTGCAGAAGAAATGGAGTTTCTTGCCAAATGTTTCCTCAGGGGGGATTCTGTTCCAGTCCTCAGCATCTCTGCCTTTGGTCCTACCTGGCTGAATTCAGTGTAGAGTTTTTATATTGAGGACAGGACTATGGATCTACGGGGAGAGGCCAAGGACATGTAACTGGAACAGTGGGCCCCTGGGGGAGTCAGGCTTCGGGACGCACCATTGAGGCTTACGGCCAGATGGCTGGGCTTCTGTGCAGATTCCTTGCTGTCTGCTATTTTAAGACTCCCCCTTGCCAAGAATTGAATGATAGCAGGACAATAAATTATTATTACTATCATTACTATCATTGTTGTTGTGTGGTACTAGGCATCAAACCCAGGGCCTTGTGAATGCCAGAAAGTCTCTCTATCAGTGAACTACATTCACAGCCCTTGTTTCTTTGAGAAAAGTTCTCAGAGGATGGCCTTGAATTTCTGGCTCTCCTGCTTCAGCCTCCTGAATTCTGGGATGGGCTTATGCCACCAGGCTTGGCAAGGGATACAGTCTGAGACCTCCAGAGAAGAGCTCTTCATAGTAGAGATACTGAGAGAGAGACCACTGGGGACCATTGATGACTTGAAGTCAATTCCCAGGACCCACATGCTAGAAGAAGAAAACTGACTCTTGTAACTTGTCTTCTGGCCTGCACATGTGCAGTGTTGCACACACACACACACACACACACACACACACACACACACACACATCACACACACACAACTTGTCTTCCCAACTTCATGTATACAGTGTAGCACACACATGAACACGCCTGCATACCTGAGTGTACATAAATAAATAAATAGGCAAATACATTTCTTTAAAAACATGTTTGTGGGGGGAAGAAAACTCTAAAGTTGAACTAAAGCTGGTTGAATAAGCCTGTACTTACAGCTTCTCATGAGTAGAGGCAGGAGAATCAAAAGTCTGAGGCCTACCTGGGCTACAGAGTGATTCAAGGCCAGCCTCAGCAACTTAATGAGACCCTTTCTCAAAACAAAAAATTGAAAAAGAAAAAAAAAAAGGAGTCGGGGGACTGAAGATAGAATGCATGGGGAGAGCATTTACTTAGCCTGGGTGGGACTTGAAGTTTAATATCTAGTACAACAAAAGAGGAGAGAGATAGAAGAGAACCCCCAAATTAGAGACTTTATAGCTACTATTTTTCATTTTAAGTTGAGGAAAGATCCATCATGCAATTTCCAACTTGAAGTTTTCAGTCTGTTTCACAAAGCACCACTGTTCTGTTGAGCAGCGTTGGAGGACCACCGTTGGGAGAGGCCACAGACCCAAGCTGATCCTCTCTCTCTTAAGGTTAAGATACAAAAGGGAGCTCCAATCATACCAAAAGGATATGAGCTCAATTTTGTTCATAGCAGCTTTATTCGTAATAGAAACCTAGAAACAACCTAGATGCCCCTCAACCGAAGAATGGATAAAGAAAATGTGGTACCTTCACACAATGGAGTATTATTCAGCTGTTAAAAACAATGACATCAGGAAATTTGCAGGAAAATGGATGGCACTAGAAAAGATCATCCTGAGTGAGGTAACCCAGACCAAGAAAGAAAAACATGCTTTGTTCTCCCTCTTACGTAGATATTAGCTGTAAAGTGAAGGATCACCAGGCTACAATTCACAGACCCAGAGTGGCTGGGTAATAAGGAGGGCCCAAGGTGGGACACATTTATCTCCCTGGGAAGGGGAAATAGCCGAGATCTCCTGGATGGACTGGGGATGGGTGGGGATGGGAACTTAAGAGATCAGATTGGGGGGTGGGTGGAAGGGGAGAGTACTGAAAGAGATGACTGGAAACAGGGGGCCATTTCAGGGTCAGGTAGAAACCTGATGCAAGAGAAACCCATGAATCTACAAGATGACTCAAGAGTGGATACGTAGCCTGACCTGACCATCTCCTGTAATCAGATTGGTGACCACCCCAATTGTCATCAGAGAGCCTTCATTCAGTAACTGATAGAAACAGATGCAGAGACCCACAGCCAATCATTAGGCTGAGCTTGGGGAATCCTGCTGAAGAGAGGGAGGATGGATTGTAGGAGCCAGAGGGGTCAAGTACATCACAAGAAAACCCAAAGAAACAAAAACTGACCTGGCTCATAGGAACTCAAAGAGTCTGAACCAACAACCAGAGAGCCTGCATGGGACCGACTGATGCCCTCTACATATATGTGACAGTTGTGTAGCTTGGTCTACTTGTGGGGCTCCTAACAATGGGAGCAGGGCTGTCTCTAACACATTGGCTGGCTCCTGGGAATTTATTCCTCATACTGGATTCCCTTGTCCAGCCTTAACAGAAGGGGAGTTGCTTAGTCTTACCTCAACTTGATGTGTTTTGTTGACACTCATGGGAGGCCTGCCCCTTTCTGAACAGAAACAGAGGAGGAGTGGATTGGGAGGGGAGGTGGAGGGAGGGAATAGGAGGAGAGGAGGGAGGAGAAACTGTGGTCGGGATGTAAAATAAATAAATAAGAAAGAAAGAATAAACAAACAAAAACTCAGGTCTCAGGCAGCACTAACTGGAAAAGGAAGGGAGAGCAGCCTGGTGAATGGATAGAAAGACCCCTGCAGCATTCGGAATGGCGACCAAGGGTGTGAGGCTGATGGAGTGTCCTGGACACAGCATGCAGACAAGGCAGCAGGAAGAC
>CABHPQ010150255.1:12202-36485 GCA_902168405.1 Peromyscus aztecus
TTTTTTTTTTTTTTTTTTTTTGGTTTTTCGAGACAGGGTTTCTCTGTATAGCTTTGCGCCTTTCCTGGCACTCACTCTGTAGACCAGGCTGGCCTCGAACTCATGGAGATCCGCCTGCCTCTGCCTCCTGAGTGCTGGGATTAAAGGCGTGCGCCACCGACTTTTAAAGAGCTCTCCTGGTGAGTTAAATGCCAGACCAGTTTGAGACCCATGGAGCGCTGGGCAGAGAGGAAAGGAACACCGAAGAAGCTCATCTCAGGCTTCCCTCCCTTTGACCAAAATCTGGACTTCCGTTCTAGCCAGCAGCATTGTGAACACTGCAGGCTATTCTGCTCTACACCCACTGCCATGTAACATTGATTTCTCTCTCTCTCTCTCTCTCTCTCTCTCTCTCTCTCTCTCTCTCTCTCTCTCTCCCTCTCTCCCTCTCCCTCTCCCCCCCCCCCCCCCCCCCCCCCCCCCCTCCCTCCCTCTCCCCCTTTCTTTTCTTTATTCTTTTTTTTTCCTTTTTTTTTTGAGACAGGGTTTCTCTGTGTAGCCCTGGTTGTCCTGGAACTCACTCTGTAGACCAGGTTGGCTTCGAACTCACAGAGATCCACCTGCTTCTGCTCCAAAGGGACTAAATGTGCGTGCCACCATACCCAACAATTTCTTAGAGCATGAGGTATGGATCTAACTGCTATCTGAGGCATATGAAAAGGAAATGGTTTTGCAGATGGCTTCTGCCCTGACCATGGTATTCTGACAGATGGACTCCTTTTCTCTGGGAACAGACCAGAGAATTTTCTATTTACTTATATAAAATAATTTATTTCTATAAATTAAGATACATGACTCTGTCATCATTTGTTCATATTTCTATAAAATGGAGACAAATAAGCTTTATTGTTTGAATTATTGGATATTGAAGTGTATACAGGTGATATTAATAGCACACAATTACCACATGCTCTAATTTCCTATAAACACAGAAATTTGGTAATTAGCGCTAGAATTATATTACAACCTGAAAGTGGAACCACAATGGCTATAAATGCCATTGTGTGTTCCATTTCTAAAAATAAAAAAAAATAAAATGTTCATTATCTTGTCAGTGACTCATACACAGAGAGGAACATGGAGTAGAATTACCCCAAGTTCATTCAGCTGCTTTGTGCCAGCTCTAGGGACGTTCATAGCAAAGGGCATAGGCATTGCTGCAAAGGCTACACATGGACCTCATCTTTTGCTTCACAGAATAGTATTTTCAACATGTTGATGGGATGAGTCCTTGCTCTTTTGTCATTATTGTTTCCTCAATGGAACAGAATCACCGTAGCATTTTCCTTTCCTAGAGAAAGCCCCTCCTCAGCAGTAAGCTGCGTAGGTCAATGCACTAACTCACTCTGACTCCTACCATACCATCAGCTGTATTTCAGGAGAGCAAAAAGAGGCTGTGAAAATCTGTGAAGTGGTCAAAATGCAAAGTAGGACATTCCAAATACCCAAAACCTAAGAATCTATTGGAAGTATCTTCGGGTACTTTAGATTCTTTTCTCTCAAACAAAAGGGTGGTTTAGGAACTGGCCATTGGGTGAACTGTGATGGAAATAGGTCTTCCCTTTTCTCTTTTAAGAAGCGTACTGTTTCCTTTTCTTTTTGAGACAGAGCCTCCCAAGTATTGGGATTATAGCTGTGTACCCCTGGCTTGTTTTCATGGACAATGGAGATGTGATGTGTTGGATGGAGGTAGGCACAGGTCTAGGAGCCTGAAACTGCTGTAGATCCTGCCAATGTCTCCCTGTAGGGTATGGACTACTTACTTACTGCAATTTGATCATAAAATGGACCCAAAGGTTTATATGTTGAAGGCTTGGTCCCTAGCTAGAGGTCCTGTTAAGAGGTGGTTGGATCACGAGGACTCTGACCTTATTGGCAGGTTAGTGCATTGATGGATAAATTATTTGACATTATTATTGGGAGGTAGGGCAAATGAGGAGGTAGGGCACAGTTGGAGGAAGTAGGTCATATGTCACCAGGGGTATGCCTTTGAAGGACACATCTTGCCTCTAGCCCCTTCTGCTTTCTCTCTGCTTCCAGCTTGCCATGAGCTGAGTAGTGTCTTCTGTTCTAAGCTCCCCTGTATTGTCTCAAGCTTAAGTGCAATGGAGCCAGCTACTCCTAGACCACAATCTCTGAAATCAAGAGCCGAGACAAGTCTTTCTACCTTTGAGTTGTTTCCTCAGTGTTTTTGTTGTGGTTACACAAACCCGACTACCACCTCTCCCTCTCCCCAGGTTTCCCTCTGCAGGTTAGGCAGACTCCAAGTTCCTGCCAGACTAGCTGCTCTGTCATACCCTCGTGAGCCCTGTTTCTCCCGAACCTGGAATAGAAAACCCTGCACTCTCAGTGGCCCCTGAGAACGCTGACGGCAGGAGGGACAGCTTCTGTCCAGGGGAGTGTCCCACTTACCTTTCAGTGTTCTCGATGTCTGTGGAAACCTGCTGGGACTGCTGCTGGCTATCTAGAGGAGATGAGGAGTCCTCCAGGGCAGGTGTTTCAGCATTGTCCTCAATTTTGTTGTCCAAACTCTTCGCTCCTCCACTAGCTTCCTTTCCTAAGGAAAAGGTATTTGATAAGGAGACGTGGGTAAGACATTAGCAGTGCAATTTCTTTACTCAGGATGTCATTACAAAGACTGGCTATGCTTTGAGTCAAATGCTTCATTAATCCTAATATCTCTCTGAGTTATAAAGCAAGTGTGTGTGTGTGTGTGTGTGTGTGTTGTATATGCACATTTGTGTGTGTATATAGTATGCTCTTACAACATTCTGAACTGATAGTTGAGGTCAACATCACCTAAAAGTCAAAACAAAATTTAGGGCCGACCTTTGATGAAGAGTTGCTTTGCAACCTCTCTTGAGTGACTTAGATCCCTGTCTTGGGAGCAGGGATTTAGCCTATGAACACAAGCCGGGTTTTGGTTTTAGAGTCAGGAGTGAGCATCGGGGTCAGGAGCAGGTGCCACTCAGCAGGGAGTGGGGGAGCTCCCCACTGTTCTGTCTGATCCCAGACACTGGCTTTCTCTGGCTACCGCAGAGCATGGACTAGCCTTTCAATTGCTTGGCTCTCCAGTCTCCTGTAACACAGCAGTCTATGTGAAGAAAACCCAGCCCTATGACACAGCCCTGTGATCTCCTTTAGACAAGGTCTTGTTGTATAGCCCTGCCTGTACGGACACTATGTAGCCCAGGCTGGCCTCAAACTCATGGCCATGCTCCGACCTCAGTTTGCTGAGTGCTAAGCCTACAGGCATGAGCCACCAGTAGACAACAGCAAAAGCTCTACCAATAACTGCAAAGCTGCTCTCCAACGTTAGGCAGTTTGGAGAAAAGGTATCTCTTGTGTTTTATGCTCTTTTACTTAATTTTACTTTTAGTATACAGATGTAATTTTAGAGAAACTGAAATTGTTGGCTATCATTGAGCGTGTATGATATAGAAGCTTCACTTATTGCTTTTTAGTTCAGTCTTGCCAATCCTTTAAAACAACAACAACAACAACAACAACAACAACAAAAACAACAACAAAACCCCCAAACCTGTGAAGAGAATGGCTGCTCATGGGGAGAATCTACCTTTTCTGTAGGAACTGGTAACAACTCTGTCTGTCTTCCTCTGTCTCCTAAGTTAACAACTCAAGGAGAAAGGCGCACACCCTGAAGCGGGAGCTGTGAACCCTTCCTCAAAGCACAGCAGAAACTTGGAGAACTCAGCCACAGCATGAATACAAGTTGCCTGGTGGGAAGTGTTGGTCCCCGGCAGTGTGCTTTGTGCACATTTGTCCTGAGGGATGTAAGCTTGCCTGAAGAATGATTTTTACAATCTTAGGGTATGCTGTTGGGTGGAAATCAATTAAGCACATGATTTAGTATGTATGTCATCATTTCACAGTCGGAGGGCAATGGGCTCTTAAAGCCATTTGCATTTGTCTTCTGGCCCAAGTGTCCATCCCACCTCTGGGCAGAATTCATCTGTGGACTTGAACCTGAGCTGGGTGATTTGGGAGAGGCCCGAGGGGGACTCCCAGGAAAAGACCTCTGCTTTTCAAACTTTGAAGGCTAGGTACCATGAAGGCATGTATGGAATGTACGTTTGCCTGAAAATTTCAGAGGGGATGTGTGGAAAAATAGCCTTTATGCACCTCAAAATACATATTCTCCCGCCTCTTCTACTGTGCTCGCACCTACGTTCTATTGGCTACGCACAGAAATCCATGTTCAAATTAAGTTTCTCCGAGATGTTGGATGGCATTGTTCTCTCATCTTCTATTTATATCCAGAGATGCTTTTGTATGTCGTCTATTTATGGATCTCTGAAAAGTTTTAGGGTATAATCTTTCAACTTTTGAATCTGAAAATGCCTTCTAAATATGTCTCTCTGTGTGAACTCCTTCACGTTAACTCTTCCTGGCACTTGATTAGGATTCACCCTTTATTTTGAAAAAATTACATATAAGTTGATATCTAAAAATTACATATGAATTTTTACATATATTTTTGTGACAAGCCATTTAAATATAAGTTGCAGGCCTTACTTCACAGGGTCCTGAATGCTTTAGTATATATTCCCCGATGAACAAGGGTATTATGGATGGAAGGTGACTCGGTGGGAAAGAGACTCTGCTGCGTACCACATAGACCTGAGTTCAAATCCCCAGCACCCGGGCAATAGGAAGGCATGGTTACTGAGTTACAGTCCTGCACGGTTCTTTTGCCTGGTCTGTCTCAGCATCCAAGACCACAAGGGAGAGAAGAGAGCAATGTACGTGCATCTCAGGTCTTAAGGGTAGCGCCGAGCCATGCCCCAGGGGCAGGTACTTCAAGGTCATAGGTAGGTAGGACAGTTACCTGCTACCTCTCTAGGGACAGTGCTTCAAGGTCCAGGTTCAGTAAGAGAGTCTGCCTCACACTGTTTCCAAGTTGGTATAGATAATTACTGTTTTATGAATATGGCAGACTCATAATTATTCTTTCCTTTGCATATAATGATCACACACATTTTAAACTTTTTGTCATCTTAATAGCTCTTCTTCCAATATTGGTTATTTGTTACATTTGGTGTCTTCCTTTAGCAGTGTTGATTTTTTTCCTTTGAAAATCTGGTCATTCCTGGATGTCTGTTCAGATGTCTTTGAGCACCTCTGTCTATCCTTCTACCAACAGTGTCCTGGTAATTGTGGAGAAGGAGCAGGGTGTGGGGCTGGATGACATGTATCTGAAACTCTTCTCATGGGTGCGAGATGTTTCCATCCCAAAGCCATTTGTCCTGGGCTCCCTGTCAGGCTTGTTTCCTGTGACGCATTTCCTGCCACGCGTTTCTTGGGTGGAATTCCTGCTGTAGAGAGAAATGCTAAGAAGTTTAACTTGGTGCTGACTCTAATTCTGAATTCACTTTCTATTTTTGGTCATTGCTTGTCCTTGTGCAGGCCCAGCATTATTTTATACAGAATACTGCTTTGGTCGCCAAGACCAACACTGGTAGCTTCTGCTGGGGGTCAGCGGTAGCCCGACTCTTCTAAGTGCAGTTTCAAATACTAACTCCAACAGTTTTAGACACCCTTCCAGTGGTTTGTGTTTCTTGACTGGGTTTGAAGTGTTTCTGGATTTGATTTCTTTCTTTTTTTTTTTTTTTTAGAATTTCTCTACCATGTGAATTTTGTTTGTTTGTTTCTTCCTGAGTTTCTTCTCTGCCTAGTTTCCTCAGTTCACTTACTCCTAAATTTCACCAAATTCAATCCACAGTGTTTATCTGTTTGGAGAAATTTTCTACACTTTCTAGTTTGCTCAGGTACTCCTTGTTTGTTTTTCAGAGTTACAGGAGATGTTCTATGTTTTCCAGCCTCTACTTTCTTCTTTTCTTTACAGTTGGAAAGGGCCATGTGACAGAGTTAGGAACAAGGGACTCTTCCAGACCCTTCCTAAACGTCCTCCTATAGACTCTCCTACGCTTTCTGAAAGCTAGATGAATGTTCTACCCTAACTCTGACATCATTGAACTATGCCATAAATGAATAAACTTACTGTTCTTATCAATTGAGATATGACATTATTTCATAAGGCAATTACTCCACCCTTATAACCTAATATGGATTTATTCTTTTCCTAATATGTTTTTCTGTTATTTTGATGAAAACTTTTTTTTTCTCAACTAGAGAGGGAAATATCCATAAGTTTAGGTCAGCATTTCTGTTAAGTTTTCCTCTTTAGTTACATTCCCTTTCTGCTGACATAGGCTGGAGAATGCAAACAATTCATCTACGTATCCAATGATCATTACTTGAATCTTTGCTCCAGGCACTGCATTAGATGATGGGGATACACTCAAGACCTTCAAAGTCTATGGAGGACAATAGACCGGAAACCATGTAACAAATGACAATCTTATGTAAGGTGCTATCATCAGCACCATGGGAATGCTTGAGAGACAAGGACCAGCTCAGACTTAGTGTTTCAGGAGCAGCTTTCTTCAGGAAATCATATCTAAATTATGACCCCAATAAAGTTCAGATATGGTCCAGGGGGAAGGGACAGGTGTAGAGCTGGGTAGAATGGTCCATATTATCCAGGGTAGAAGGACACAGAGAAAACGACAACTCTCTTGGGATTCTACAAAGTAGCTCAAGATACTTTGTGTGTGCCAGCGTTGGGTGGAGGGGACAAGTATGGGGTATTGCTGGTGGTCTATGAGACTGGAGAAGTTATCAGGGTCACTTTGTAGATGTTCTTTTGAGCTTCATGAAAGACTTAGCAGAAAAGATGGTGCCCTACACACCCGATCAGTAATCAGTTTGAGGTCTTTGCTCCCAACTTCCCTCCTTTGCCTTGTCTGTCCTTGGAATGGACACTTGCCTAATACCGGGTTGGGCACCCTGACTTGCTCTTAGGAAAGGGATCAGCATGCTTCCAAATGGTGACTTTAAAGCCATATTTTGCTTTGCCTAAGAGAGTGACTGTGCATCCAAAATCATTTCCTATTATGAAATGAAAAGTTCTGTCCCCTGAAAATCAATTTCAGGCCTCAGTGAACAAATATTTGCTTGGGGGAGGGGATAGGGACGAGGATGAGAGCCCGCAGAGTACCTTGAAATCATGCTAAGATAGCTGCATCACTGTTTGCAACTAGGCCACTGAAGTTTTGGCCACGTCCCTTCGGGTTGTGCAAAGCCTTTGCTTTCAGCTCCTTGGGGATTCATATGTATTTTTAGCCTGTTTATGGATAATATAAGAGGCATGTTTGAGGGAAAGTCAAGAGAAACCAACCATGGAAAGGAAGGCTGGATATTCTCACACTCCTTACGAGTGGCGAGTCTCTCAGGAGGAAGAAGCCCACATCAGGTATGAAGCATCTCAGAAGAGCCACAGAGTCCTCCAACCTCACAGGTCCCAGGCATTGGCTAAAAGGCTGGGTGGGGATTCTTCGGTCACACTCACCTCCAGAGATCTCCTCTTAGCACTACAGTCCTTTGTCCCTACTTGCATTTTTCATATATATTCCCCCCTTCCTTCTCCTTTGTCTTCCATTCTTGGTTTTCCCCCTTTCTTCAGCCACCCAGTGACAATGGGAGATACTGTCACTGACAGGGTTCTCATTGTGGATCCTTAGTTTGGCCACCATGGTCCATCAAGTCCATATTATCCATGTGGGTACTTCTGTGCAGGAATCAAAACAAGTCACTCTTCCCTAAGCTCATTCTGCATCACTGCCCTGTCATTTCTTGGATGGCAGGGGCAAGTTTCCTACGTCCTATGTGCTCCTGACACATCATCTGTTGGGACAGTCCTCATAGAAGAGACTTTCAGGTCTGCTTTTGTACCGACTGACTGAGAAGAACAGAATGGACAAGGCTTACGTCAGATACACAGCTGCCTGCTCGGGGTGACTGCCACACTCACGTGGCTCAGCTTTTCTGACTCTGCACTGTGCAAAAAATGAAAGAAACACAGGGTCTGTGTTAAGTAACCTACCTGTGCCCCCTCGCGCTTTAGAAAGTATGAACTTTAGATGGAAATTGCTCCTACTAATTCCATAAGTTGTTTATTTATGATAAAAATAGTTTCAAGGCTTTTCTACATCATAAGAAGATATTCATTGTACCACAAAGCATGTGGTAGAGGATAATGAGTATACTATACATGGGGCTCCTCTATTGCCATAGAATCTGGAAATAATCTCTAACCCAGAAGTGATGAGGCACTAACTCGCCCACTTCAATGTTCACTATCCTTTTCTGTCCTCCTGTGGTACTACAGGGCCAGTAGTGACCCTGGAGTAGCAGCTTTCATGCTGGGCCCCATGTAGCTGTCTGAGAAAGCAGAAGGACCAGGTTCCCTTTGAACATGGGAGGGAAAACAATTGAAGACCCATGTGTGTGAGCGAGGCTTTGCTCCACCTGGAGCATATAACAGGGCAGAGCAGTGTGCAAGATGCATATCCCATGTAACTAACTAAATTGCAACTTTTCCATAACAGGCGTCAGGGTCAAGCTATACAGTATCTTATTACATAAAGTTCCGTCCTATGGTGTAGACAGACACAGAGATAGAGTTAATAGATGTTTTTAGGTCACCCTTAGGATTATAGAATCTGGCTATGTGTATGTTCTTTAGAAAGGACAAGCTTCTTGGTTGAAGGTCTTTTGGGTTTGTGGTGAAGTTGTTTCTTTTCTGTCATTCAGGTCAGATTCAAGGATATGTCCGCAGAGGACTTTGATTACCCCGTCTGAAGTAGCCACTCCATCCGAGTCTGTTGCATTGTCTATTCAGGTTCAATTATCTGCTCTTTGGGAGCTTTGGAGAATTCGATTGTCTATGCTTTCCCTCATTCCTTCCTTCCTTTTTTCTCCCTCCCTCCCTCTCCCTCTCTCCCTCCCTCCCTCCCTCCCTTCCTCCCCCATTTCTTCCTCCGGCCTCATCTTGTCTCCCCTTCCCTCCCTCTAGACCACATACTCCTTGAGCACAGGGCCGTTGCAATCCTGTCACTGCGGCCTTCCAGCACCCAGAGGCCTACCTCACATATGATGGATGAACAATGAGCATTTGCTTAAAGAACGAATTCATGTTTTCTCTTCGAGTTTCAATCATAGTTTCTATTTTAGGGTTTATTTTGCTTCATTTCTTTTAACTTGCTGTTCTATTTTAGTATCAATTGCTCCTTCTCACACTGGAAAATAAAGTATTTACTTGTGGCTAAATTCTATTTTTGTCTTTTTTTTTTCTTGTTTCTTTCATTTGTGTGGATCATTTCCTTTACATTACTCAGCATGATTCTGAATACACTGGGCTCTCTCCTGCCTGTAACCCATTTCTGTCTTGGGTTCATCCAGTATTTCACTGCATCTGGACCATGAATTCCCATCAGTACATCTTGAGTTATCAATTCCCAGGCTCCCAATCCACTTTTGTAAGAATATTTGTCAATTTTTAAACATTTCCCTCTTTTTCCTTTTGGTGATTACATCTCTACGTATCTTTAAATCTGAATTTACCATGGCAATACATTTCAGTGGAAGAATCCATCTTGTCCCAGAAAGATGGGGGTGGGGTGTGTCTCTTGCCCTCAAATGACTGGGGGGGGCACTTTTTCTGTAAGCTGTGGCTGAGAGGTAAGTAGGGCCAGGGAGGGCAACATGAGAGCAACGTGAGACAAGGAAAAGGGTGGAAAAAAGGCAAGTTCACATAAAAAGGAGCTCTTTTTAGGATGGGCAAGTTCTCGTAACTGACTGAGTGGGGAAGAGAACGTGAGAAGAAAAGAGTGGTCGAAAAAGCAGGATTTTCCAGTCCCCTTAGCAGCCCGCCTCATTTTCTGCCAGCCAAATGAATGAAATCTGTGAGCTCGCTTCATCCCGTGGCAGGAAGCAGACATTAGTGGTCAACATAATGCATGCAAGCAGTAATGGGAACAGATTTCTTACCTAACTAGGTGTGAAGAGATGAGAACAAATATTTTTCACTATAAACACAGAAATGAGATTATAGGAAGCAGTACTCCAATTTACAACTTAAAAGTGTTAGAATATCAAACTACAAAATGACTAAAATTATTCCCATCTGTCATCATCCTATAGAAACACAGCTTTTCAGAGCTACACTCTACCTGATATAACCCAATAATGTTTATTAAATGTAGGTTTTTACCTCACATAGCTGTAATATACTTTAATTTTGTTGGCTATGAAAAAGGAAAATCATTTTAGGAACATTTTTCTTCATTTCTTTGGCAAAAACATGATTTTGCAAAGCATATAATATTTCCAAATGCCTTGTGCCGATCAGAGACATATGAGATAGCAAAAATTTCTATACACAGAGCAAAGAATATGCAAGAAAATCATTTGAAATGCTGTTGTGACCAAGGATACAGAATTTGATTAATTGGAAGAGGACAATCTTCATTATTAAATACAAGCTCACTGTGGGAGCTCTAAAATTATTTGGGACATACTTTCCCAGGGAAAAAAAAAGCCGTACTCTCAACTCCTGAAGTGACCTTGTATGCCCTTTATCTCTAAAAAGTAAATATGTGCTCTGACTACACAATATAATAGGAAAACTAAGTGAGATGTATAATAGCATATGAGCTTCTGGTAGAGCTAGGGAGGTGCACAGCCATAAGAATGAACTTCATGTTCAGATATCTATGAAGCAGTTCAGTTTCAGTATTTACCCAGCCCAACATTGACAGGGAGGTGTTGATATAAAGCTGTTTAGAAACTCAATTACAATGCTATTTCCTTTCCTTGGTGGAAATGAAAAGCTGAAGAAGAGAGCAATGGTCAACCATGGGCATCTGCCCAGAGGGAAAAGAGAGGCGCTCACCTAAACATTAGTAAAACATCAGTTTTTCTTATAACATTAAAAGAAACAAATCAGGTAGAGGTTCTGAGCAGGAAGTTAGTATGAGTACTACAAACCTCTGAAGCCTCTGGGGACTACCTGACTTCTGAAAGAGATGAAGGTAGGGTGGAGCGGAGGGTAGAGAAGGAGGGGAGAGAATAAATTAAGGTACAGTATTAGTGGGGCATTTGCATAGCATACAAAAGCCCTAGATTCAACACCCAGTACTGGAAAGGAGGAGGAGTAAGTGGAGGAGGGCAATGAGGGGGGGATAAAGATGCTTATGGGGAGGCTGGAGAGATGGCTCAGCAGTTAAGAGCAGTGGCTGCTCTTCCTGGAGGGCCTGAGTTCAATTCCCAGCACCCACGTGGGAGCTCACGACTGCCTGAAATTCCAATTCTAGGGTATACAGCACCTCACACAGACATGCATGGAGGCAAAACACCAATGCACATAAAAATACAAATCAATAAACTATTTTTCAAAATATTAAAAAAAGAGATTCTTAGTGGATGTTCTCTGTCTAGATCATTCCTAGCCTGAAGGTACAATAGAGGTACCACTGTTTGGATAAACAACATAATGTCTTGGAAAAGTCATCTGCCATCTGAACTCTCAGAGTTAGATGTATAAATTGTCCCTCTCTGCTGATATGTGACACATATATTTAATTATATGTAAAATGCTACGCATATGTATCAGTCCTGGGAAAGAAGAATTGCCTCTTGATAGTTTTCCTGTGACTTCTCCCACCGCACCTGGAATTTGTAGGCATCTTTACTCCAGTCTCTACCTCATGGCTCCTTCAGGTCTACCCTCACTTCTCTGTCCACATCTCCATGCGAAGGCCTGGTGGGACAGAGTCGGCCGCAGTCTCAACTCCTTCTCCAGCACCATGCCTGCCATGCCTGTGGTCATGTTCCCCACCATGATAATGGACTAAACCTCTAAAACGGTAAACAAGCTCCAGGTTAAATACTCTCTTTAAAAGAGCTGCCTTTGTCATGGTGTCTCTTCATCTCGATAGAACAGAGTCTAAGACACCAACCTACCCAAAGAATGCAAAGAATGCATGGCTCTGCGTGCGTGTATGTGAGGGTGTCTCCCATTTGGTTGCCATGTATCCGAACACTCAATTTTTAGATAAGGCATCAGGAGTGTCATGAGGCTGATCGTTCCAAACCTACTTTCTCTTATTAACCACAGACACGAAGATGGTAATCCTTGAAAGATCAGCCTTTAGGAAGATGAAGGAAAAGAAATAATACTCATGTATTGAGAGACTATTATCCTGTCTTTGGAACAATGTAGCAAAACTCCTGCTTTTAGCTCTGGAATATATGTGTATGCATACACATATATGCATATGCAAAATTTGATGTTTACTACTACATTATCACATCATTTTGTTATTGCCAAGTGACAATGCTCATTTGATTTCAAGTCTTTAACTGCTTGTCATCCAAAGTCTCTCCTCCCCCCAGCAGCTTACTGAACTTGCTTATCTTTAAATTTAAACCACAGGCCCCGAATACCTTCTATGTATCCTCAGCTCCCATTTTTTTTTTCTGGCCTAAAGCATAGAAAGTTCATGTTCAGGAGGTTTCCAAGGAGTTCTTTGATGAACTAAAAAGAAACTGTAAGTCAAATACGTGGTTAATGGGATCTGAGGAGCTTTCCATTCTGCCTCTGCCGATCGTGTTAGGTATAGCACTGGTTGGATGGAACGGAGTCCACTCCTAGCTTCATGGACAGACCTTAACTGCATAAGACAATCAGAGCCCTCCATGACTCAAGAAAGAAGTTGTTTCAGTTAGAATGAAGCCTGGATCTTTTGTTTTATAATTGGGAGAAGTTCCCCCTTCTTTTTTTTTTTTTTTTTTTTTTTGGTTTTTTTCGAGACAGGGTTTCTCTGTGTAGCTTTGCGCCTTTCCTGGAACTCACTTAGTAGCCCAGGCTGGCCTCGAACTCACAGAGATCCACCTGGCTCTGCCTCCCGAGTGCTGGGATTAAAGGCGTGCGCCACCACCGCCCGGCGTTCCCCCTTCTTTATGAGTCAAATGATGTATATAGCCACTGACCAGGGAGGGTCATGGTAGTCAGTTTCCTAATGTGGGTGAAAGGCAGTTTGAGAGGAAAGCTGACATCTCAATGACAGAGCCTCACTTAGAACGGGGATCATAATATCATCAGACCTTGCTGAAGCCACAGCTACCAGCTACTTCCATTGCTGAAGTTACTACATTCCTTGTATACTTTAAGGTAGGGAGTAAGTTTACCATTGCTTATGCCTCCATACAATTTGTTGAGTTTTCTTTTCTTTTCTTTTCTTTTTTTTTTTTTAAGTCAGTGGGACACAATATGCAATTTACCTCTTTGCAACATTTCATTTAGAGAAACAAGGCTCTTGGAGAACATTTACTATCCTACTAAGACCTTTGTATATCTTTGCAGCCTTTGTGGATTCTAATGAAAGTCACATTCACAAGTGGTGAAATAATACATTTAAGGACAGTTCCTACCATGGTTTCAGTCCTGATGCATTTAGACAGCAGTGATGTGGGCTTTTTATTAATTCATGTATCCTGCAGTTTTCGAGCATTTAAATTCCTTCTGCTTGTGTGCCTGGGCCTGTACATGGACACGAGGCGAAAGGCCAGTTTTGTTCTCTATTTCTCTGTGTTTCTGGCATCCTATTGCATGTGTGTACCTTTTCGATGAAACTGAAGAGACCCCAGCAGACAAATGGATTTCAGCATCTCCGTTGTGTACATCTCTAGGCAACACTGCAGCTGGATGTAAAGCCGGCAGATTTCGGGATGGATCTCACCATCTTCCGGGCTGCAGCAGAATGAAAGAGCAAAGCTGTGGACAGTCTCAGGATTCAGTCAGCAGCCATTTGTCTCAGCTCTGAGAGGAGGCAAGGCTCAATAAAGATTCCTTTAACCTAGAGTCTGAAATGCAGAGTTTCCTGCTTTCAAGCCAGTAACCACCCTGATGGTTCTTACATAAGTGTCCTTCTGAGTAACTGCTCTCACCCTCCCCGCCTGGGCAGCGGCTTCTGCTGGGAGCTTAGAATCATAAATGCTTGAAGTAATTGAGAATATCAGACATTTTCAATTTAGCCGTAGGAAGAAGTTTCCAAAATACACTTAAAGCGTAATAATCTCCTAGCTACAAAGAGATCGAAAACCCCTGCTTCTAGACAGACTAACACGGTCCATTCAATTAACGTTTAGAAGACATCTCTAATATCAGGGCCCCAGCCTAATATGATTAGAGAGCCAATTTTCAAATTATTTTTATCCAGGTTTTTTGTCTTAATCTAAGATATATTCTTTTATTGTTTGCTATGCCTAATTTATGAAAACCCAAATGTTTTTAATGATAAAATAAATATTTTATGATAAAAGAGAAAAGTAATAAAGTTATAATAGCTATGCTGGGCAATCTAATTCTGCACAAATGCTGAATTTATGTTTGAAATTATAACCTAAAGTCCTGAAGGTTTTCTTTTTAAAATTAATATGTAAATATGATAAAACATGGAGTGATCACTTTGGGTTTTTGAAGGAGAGGATTCATTTGTTGATAAAATTATACTACTTCACCCACAACCAGAATTGCATATATTGAATGATGTAAATGAAAGGGATAAGTTTACAGACTGATTTGAGGTTAAAGAAAGCCTAAAGGTGAATTCTGTTAAATATCCTAATGAGTTCTCTTGATTTCTGCCCCCACTCATTTAAAATGGAATGAAATCTGATCAAATACTGCAGAATTTAGATTCAATTGCTTTGTAAAGTGGGCCAGTAGCAAATTTCAGGGGTATTTAATCAGATTTTTTTTAAATGTTCACTTTGTTTTTAGTTTAAACAAACAAACAAACAAACAAAAACCTATGTACCAAGAACTTGACAGTGAAAATTAGTTTTCATTTTCAATCCTTATTTCGTTGATGAACAAGAGTTTATCTAACCATATGGCTTATATAACTCAGAAAAATGCAAAATTCTCAGCCTCCATACCGCGACGCCTGCACAGTTATCCTGGGTCTTTTGGGGTCAAATAGAACAATGTGTATCCCAGAACTGCTGTGCAGAATTTGGCTTTATCTGGAAGTTAAAACACTATCTTACTTCCATGTCATTTGCCTCACATGGAGCCAGCCTTAGACTGTGTCTGAAGCAAGAGAAATGTCCCAGGAAAACCTCAGGCATCTTCCACCTTCAAATTGCCAGAAGTTTCCCCCACCCCACATGACTCCATGACCTCTAAATACACACACACACACACACACACACACACACACACACACACACACTTTTATATCACCCTTAGTCTTTAGAAATTTCTCTGACTGTGTCCCATTTCTTAATGGTGCTGCTAGACTCTGAAGGAATACTGCAATTAACAGTTCCCCAAAATAAAAGAAAAAAAAATCCTGTGATTCTGGTGTATTATCTGTTAATACACTGCTTTGCATAGAAAAATCTGAAGGCAATGTCATATTCCAAATGTAACCCAGAAGGAAAACATTCAAAGCCAAATGGATCTTTTCTGTGCTGTTCAACCACCTCAATCACAGTTCCCTATTTTCATCTATTTATGACATCGGTCCTGGTGCCTCATCAGCAGATGAAAGGAAATCAGGAAAAGAAACAAACCTTAGAGGAAATCTGTCACATGTTCTGCACATTTTATGAGTGAGACAACTGGCTAACACAGTGTCATTCCAAGCCGTAGGGTCTTCTTATATTTAAAGGAGAAAAATATATGCTTAGGGGACTTAGTTCCCAAAACACTACTATATTACATATCTTTTGAGCCAGCATATTTTCTAATTTTGCAGCTAGAAAGAAAAGCAATGCATTATGTTCTTGGGAAAGGCAGGTCAGAACAGAGACTGGGATGTTTAATTCAAATTGTTTCCAAGGTGGTCACCTGCCAGTGTCTCAAACTCATGGAAGCTTTCTAGGAATTGGCATCTTTGTGCCCCTCACAAATATTATGGGAAGGAGCTGAGCAAGTGTGGCAGAAAAACAATATGCCTGTTAAAATTAACCGATGCTAAAGCTGCACTATGAATTTCCTGGATAAAAAGTCTACAAATTCTCACATATTATCCTTTTGTAACTCACGAACTGAAGCATAGAGAAGAAGAGAGCATCCTAAAGAGCAGAGTTTGGAAAGCTAAGGCTTCGCTTGTGTTTGTGTTTTGCACTGCCCAGAGCAGAGTGCATTAGCCTCTGCACATGAGCGATTTATTCCTCCCATTTCAGAGTCCTTAAGCGTATTGCTCCTCCTGAAAGTGCACAAAAGGCACATTGTCCAGTTGTTAGAATGTGACTAGTGTTACAAATAGCAAATTGAATACTGCTTCAACAACTAAACAGGGTCTTATGTAGCCCAGGCTTGCCTCAGACACTCTGTAGCTAAAGTTGGCTTTGAACTCCTTACCCTGCTGCTTCTGCCTCCCTGACAGGCAAGCACCAGAACATCTCATTTCATGAGAGGCATGGAATGCACTTAGGTTATTTTCATAACAAATAGAAGTTGAATATAAATAAATAAAAATAAAAATATCCCAACAAAACAAGTAAAAACTCAAACAAAAAGCTGTTCATATCCTTGAAAATTCTTAAGGATAAATTACAAGACCTAAAGAAGCATTGACATTAAACTAAAAATGAGAACTGTTGCCTCTCCATGAGCTGGAAGCAGTTTACCTTGGTGATAATTTTTCAAATCTTACTGTGCTTACTCCAAATGACTCACTTCCTATCAAAGTTTAGGTCAGGAGAGGCATTCCTTGGTGATGCTTACTTAATTCATCCAAAGGAACTTTATGAATTAATGGATCTATTGTGATTTTTTCTTTTACTGAGTTTAAGTCAAGAACCAAACAGATGATTGTGATTAATCTGAAAGCCTTGATGCTATAAAAAAAAATCCCTAAGATTTAGTTCCAACAAAATATCAAGAACTCAAATTTTGGAGCTCAAATGAAGCCCAGAACCATCTAAAATAGACATTAATTTATAAACCTGCTTTCATTTGACTCACAAGTTCACTGAAGAAGCCTTGAGTGTTCCAGTCCCAGGAAGACTTGAAAGCAGACACCACTCAAGGCATCTTTTGAAAATGGAAACTCTCAACTGCTGAAGATCCTTGCCTTATAAATAAAAGTAATATGGTGAAAAATCTGCTGGGATGACTAAAATAAAAAAAAAAAAAACCATTCTGATAACTCCAAAGTTGGTGAGAAACAGCAAGGCAACATAAACTCTGGTATATTGTTAGTGGGAGTTAGAATGGCTCAAGTACTTTGGAGAAAACCCTCCGGCAACTTCTTTGAAAACTAAATATACATTTATCCTATGACCTGGCCGTTCCGTTCCTAAGTATCTGCCCAAGACCGGTAAAAACATTCACAGATAGATCCATACAAAAGTACTTGTAGGATTTATTTGGAAGAACCCCAAACTGGAAATGGTCTAATTTTCTACCAAGAGGAAAATGGTTAAAGAAATTAGCATATTCCTAAAAGATACCATTATACCCAACAATTAAAAATAGCAAACTCCTTGTGCTCAAAACAACATGAACATATCTTAGAAACATTATCTTAACAGAAAATCCTCACATGGAAAAGCAAAATAAGTCTCCATTCACCTGAAGGTGTAGCAAATGAGAAAATAAGAAATGGTGAGATGTTTTAAAATGGTGGATGATGGTCTAAGAAGGGAGGGCAGTCTAGAGCAGGCTGAGATGCCACACCTACAGTCTGAGTGAGATGACGTTCACATTGGACAAAACCCGCTGAATGGCACACTTAATATCTGTGTATTTATTGTATGCACCCTTTAATTTCACATTGAGTTGCGTAGCTCCTGAAATGTGTGTCGACTTATTTAGGAGTAAAGTTGACTGATAGCTGCAATTTCAGAAAAGTGGTATGAATTGTTGGCTGGGACGAAGGATGAACAGACAGATAGGAGTGTAATAAAGCAAATGAATACAGAATAAAATGTTAATTGTGGACTTTAGCTGGTGGCTCGGTATTTACTCTGCTGAAAATTTTCCTGCCCCCCAATGGTCACATGATATAAACAGAGCCGAACAAGTGGGAAGCTTCATAGCTGTTCAGGTCAAACTCAGCAGTTCCACTGGGCATTTGGATGAGGACACATCTTGGCCATAAATTTATCTGCTTTTTTTTTTTTTTTTTTTTTGCCAAAGTTACCAGACAATTGTGGTCTCTGCAATTGCTAATAACTTTTGAAAAACAAGCAAAAGATTTGTTGTTTTGGCAGTGTATGTAATGTGATGATTTGCACGTGGGATTGAAGGCACAAAGACAAACACAGGAGAGAGAGTTTGGAATCAGAAAGTGTAGATCGACACACACCTTCGCCATGTAGAATTGTGATCTGAGGAAAATCACTCTAATTTCTTTGACACTGTCACCTCCACTGTGAAATAGAGGAACAAGGAGAGGAAGCAATTCAAGGTCACTGTAAGGATCCAGTGAGACTATGCGTGGGAAAAGAAGTAAAGAATGTGAAGTGTAGTCAGAAGTTGGCTGCCGTCCATCTTACATCAAGGTTGTTTACTTAACCATATTCCTTAGTCTGTTACATAATCGTCTTTATTTACATGCAGTTCCCATAATGGGCTGTGGTGTAATAACTGTGCCATTAGACTGAGGCGAGAAGACGACCCAGTGACAACTCCTCAGTGTGTCACAGATTTTAGTGAGGACAAATAAATAGACGCTTGGGGAATCACCTGGCATAGCTGGAAAGCAGAAGCTCCACCATAGCGAATATATGCCAGTCTGTCGTTTTGGAATCCATTCTGGTTTCGGTTATTAAGGTAAATAGCATGGAAAGTCTCAGGAAACTGAGTGGGACGAGAGAAGGGGACAAGATTCTTCGTTTTATTTCCCGAATAGTGGGGAGAAGGAAAAAAATGACTTACGTAAGGAGAATGCTCTTCTGGATATCTCTCCAAATATCCCTAGTGGTTCCTCACAGATGGATTTCTCTTCATGGATATACCTTATTTTTATACCAACTCAAACCCTAGTCTTCACATAGCTTAGTGAAGGTGATTTCCCAAGATGGTCCCCTAAGTCTAAATCATAAAGAGCTGGTCAATCAAGAGGTAACAGATGTGTATGATCCAGTAATTATTTTAGGTTTCAAATTCTTGAAAGTAATTATAGAGTCTATCCATGTTCACAAACACAGAATAGATACGAGATACCAACTATCCAATGAGTGACATTTTATACACAATGGAGGCCTCCATAAAAGAGAGAAACCCATTGACGCAGGAGACTAGAAACAAGAAACATTTCCAGTGTCAGATCATCTCTCTCCCTTTTGCTTACAGGCCTCCTCCTGAAAATTCTTACGAACTTGTATGTTTCGTGGAAACCTGTATTTTCCTTATAGAGTCTTTGCAAGTTTGGTGCCCCCAGGAGCCTTTGGAAGAGCAATTGCAATATTTCCTCTCCTTCACAGGAGACTTCACAGTTATTACATGGGGACATATGGCTGGCTCGGCGACTTCCTCCACAGTGAACAGAACCTGGATCAAACTCTACCCTGAGGCAGTGCAAGTCAGTCATAAATGAGACTTGACTTTTAAAGGCAAAAGAGACTTCAATGTGCAGTAGAGCAGTCTTTTGGAAGCAACTTTGGATTCCTTTATGTAAAACGCTGAGGTTCAGAGGGGTGGCACCCTGTGCAGCCTCAGCCCAGACTCCATCTTCCTGTTGCTTTTTGCTCCCCTTTCACCAGAATCTTGGCCATTTCTTAATGGTGCTTTGGAGAGCTCACAAGTAAATAATGAGTAGCATTACCATGTGCTTTGTTCATTTTTTTTCATTTAAAAATGAAAACTATATTTAAAACAAGTAGCCATCACTTTCCTGACATTACAATGCTTATGCTGAAATAAAATGAAAATATTACTATTGAATTGTACCTGATCTTTAACTCACCTTAAATGTTACTATTCTGGTAAGAATGGGAGAACTGGGAATATGTGGTGACTCTGTAGAGAATGATCCTCACCCTTCCTAACGCTGGGACTCTTTAATACAGCTCTTCATGCTGTGGTGACCCCAACCATAAAATGATTTTCGTTGCTACTTCCTAACTATCATTTTGCTACTGTTATAAATCGTGATGTAAATATCTGATATGTGACCGCTGTGTGGGTTGCGACCCACAGGTTGAGAATCACTGCTTGTAGTGATTCTGCCGGACCTTCTGGGGATTTCTCAAGGCCTGAGAGGTTGGAGGAGTTCATAGGCTGCAAACCCTAGCTTCTGATTCTTGTTACAGGAGCTTCTCTTCTGAAGCTCAGGCTCAGAGTCTAGGACACTCTGACGTTCACAAGATAGCATTCTTCAGTGCTCAAAATAAAATGTGTTTCTTACTCAGTGTGGGCCTATTTCCCTACCACACACCCTTTTGGCTTCAGAGTTTCTTGGCCTCTCCATTTTCCCTCTGAATTTCTTAGCATTTTCCCCTTTACGGTCTCTGGCTAGGTATTATATGGAGTCCAAAAATAGGTCTGTAGATCCTGATCTTATTTGGTGTTAGGATTCTTATAGCTATCAGAGGCCTGTAGCTGAGGGAATCTGACTTTGTGTTCTTCAGACTCTGCTGGGATGAACACAGCACCAAAGATTACATGATGAGAACATAGCCCTTTCTCACTGAATACAGCCAGAATTGATTTATTTTTAAACATATACACATACCTATTAACGATAGGTATATATAAAGATATGTATATAAATGTGTGAACATAATACTTATACTAACTATAAGATATACAATTATATAACTCCATAAATATATGCACACATATATGTATAGATAGGCATGTATGTGTATATATTTTAATTTATATATACATATTTGTATAGATGCACATATTTTATATTTAAATATGATTTCTTACAGTTAGGGTAGTTTTATTTTTAAAGATATAAACTTTTGCATGTATATGTTGTTTGAGAAGATACATATTTAAATTAAAGAAGTATTATATATTTCAAATTATAATACACAAAATATTTTTGGATCTGAAATCAAGTTCTTCCAACTCTGAGGCTCACTGTTCCCTCCTGATTTCAATAATCTTCAAGCTGATACCGGCAATCTTTAAAGTTTGGTCATCATTCTATGTATCTATTTCCCTGAAAAGATTCTCACTCATTAAATGGCATTATATCCAAAGCCTGGGCAAGTCTTTGCATCATGCAGTTAATTCCTACCTTAATCCGTCAGACTTTTCAGGCTCGGTATATTAAACTGTTGAGGCTTATCTAAACAGTATGTAGGCCTCTATTCTTAGTTATATCATTAAGTTTGCTGACACTTAGTGAAGCTATGGAGTTCATCAATATTGTCCAAAACAATGAACAGTTTTCATATGAACTTTGATAACTGGGCTGCCCAGTCTTGACCTAGATTGTTAATGCTAAAGAGAGCTTTGGGTAGAAGAAAATAAGTTACTTATTTATTTATTTTCTCATTCAACTGTAACAGCACAAAACAGCGATCAACACTTTCATAATTAATTGTGACCTATAAGTTGTACAAGTCATGGAAGAGCTAATAATCAAATCTGTTTCGGTTGTCTGTTCTCATGGCCTTGTTACATGTGAGAGATTTCACCTAGAAATCTCTTCTAAAAGTGGGAAGAGCAGTAAGGGTCCCAAACACATATCACATAAGGATTGAAATATCATTTTCTAGACTCACTAAAGGACTGATCCAGAAAAGTTCATCTGAAAGGGCTTAGGATGAGGGCAGAAAAGAGGAATCTGCTATTCACAGTTAATGATGGCAGCAGATACTGTGGCTTCTCCCCTGTCCCAGAGCTCTCGTTTTAATTTCTATGAAGAACGAAGAGGGGATCAGCGTTTTTTGTTTTTTTTTTTTTTTTTTTTTTGCATTTTTCCTTTTCCAGCTTCCGATTTTATCTAGCCCTACGAAGTCTGTATTATACACAGTAAGATTTTGGGGTGATGAGTCAGGGAGATGGTTCAGTGGGTTAAGGTGCTAGCTGCCAAATCTGATAACCTGCATTCCAGCCTAGGGCCCCACATGGTAGAAGGAGACAAGAAGCCCCACAAGTTGTCCTCTGACCTCTGCACACACTTCCCTCACCCACTATCGCACGTGTACATGATACGTAAATGCAATAAAATATTTGGTAGCATTTTCGTGTCTTTGTTTTGTCATGCAATTAAAACTTACATATTTTGCATAACTGTCAAAAGATGACGTTTTATGCCAATATGGAAACGTGAATTTCTGGGTAGATGTGAGGGCTATTTTGTATAACAACCTAAGTTCCTTATGCAAAAACAAGTATACATGGAAAGTATATTCCACTATGAGCTTCTTCACTGGATTAGAAAGGTCAGGAAGCTTACCTCACATGTCTATAATCCAGAGCATTCACTAGATTGTTTTCTACACCACAGATCTCAAAGAAACATTTCTCAGTCAACTTACAAAGGTAGTGGCCTGGTGCAGTAGGAGTCACATGTCGGGCTCATGGTGTTGGTGATACCATCACCAACTCAATTTTATCATTACAGATAGGTTTATTATTGTGTGTCCTTCATCTTCTTAAAAAAAACTATTGGAATTTGTACGCAGCTCAGTGATAAAGAGCTGTCTAGTGTTCATAAGGCTCTGGATTAGATCCACTGTACCATATACACACAAGCACATATCGTTTCATAGGAGTATGATGAAGAAAAGATGACTTCTGCCAGTTCCAGAGCTTTTTGAGCTTTGGTTTTCCTGATCTATTACATTGGGACAACCATGCCTGCTTGGTAGTGTGGCAAATGGAATTATGCTTGGAAGGCTCAGCACACAATCAACATCCACGAGTGAAAATTCCAAGGATGAGTGGATCGAAGTACTTGTCCAAAATTCTTCTAAGGACTTAATGTGGAGTCTGTGATCTCTGGAATGTTCCAGGCTGCCTGGAAACTTGCTTTGCTTGTCTGACCCTGCTCAACCTCCTGTTTCTGAATCCACATTAAATACTAGACTGGTGTAGACAACCATTAGTAGAACTTCATCTCTTTCAGGGCCAATAAGGTGAGGTGGCAGCAGAGAGCTGCAGCTACCATGAGCTCCAAGATCCGGAGGGTGGAGAAGAAATTCCTCACCGTGTGCTATGTTGCTAAGGCAGCCCGTTCAGATGAGGCATGCCAGAGCATTTGTTCTTCATAACTTTTCCAATTAATGATGGGTTTATTAAGACATATCCTCATGGCAAGTTGAAGGCCATCTGTGAGAAACACGCTTTCAGAAGAGCTCAATAAATAGTTACGGTGGAGTCAAATTTCCTAGACAAAACTACTTTCCTTGATATGAAACAAAATCGGAGATCTAGAAATTGTAATTATTTAAGGATGTAGAAAAATTTTACAACAATCTGTGCTTTCCTAATAAATTATGAATCATGCTGGAGCAATTATTTAAAACTTTCAAAGGCTCTTGAGCTAAATCATGAATCTGATCATGAAATAAGCCATATCATTGAGGAATAACAAAGTCAAACCTACTGAAAAAAATGTTTATCACTTAATGAAGAAGTACATACTTTAAAGAAAACGAGTAAAGATCATTGAAGCTCAATGCCCATCTCCAGCAGCTCTGTAAACAGAGCTAAGGAGATATGTCCATGATGGTTACCCACCTGACTGCCCCTTTGGGTACACCGAGGAGGAACATGGCAAGTGCAGAATGGCGTGTGGACTGTACTCAGAGTGCTGTGGGGTCAGGGACTGCACAATAGCATGAAGTTATGACTCAGCCTCTCCCTTTAAAATAACCTCTTCAACTTCAGCTATTTTAATTCTCTCCTTCAAAGTTGAAAGATGAGGGAATGAACTCCCTTGACTAGTGCTACACCGAGACACCAGTGTGGGTGTTCTGATGCCCTTTGGGTGAGGTACAGTGTAGACTGCTCTTGGAGGTAAAAACGGAGCTCAAACACACAGTCAGGCAAGAAGCAAAAGCAGTTATGCGTGGACCACAGACACAAGCTTGAGGCCGGGCATCAGAGTAAATGTCCCCATGACAGATGCCAAAGAAGCATTTCACTCTTGTCGTCACAGTTCCAAAAATTCCATTTAGTTTCACAGTAAACACATTTGGAAGACGGAATGTATTGGCTTGCTAAATGTCCAGGGAGAAGGCCACTGGGAAGAGGCAGGGGGAGAAGACAGGAGCAGGTCAGGGTTAATCAGCAAGCCTGCATGTGCAGTGGAGAGTGGTCCGCATTCATGCAAGATGGTGGACTCAAAAAAAAAAAAAAAAAAAAAAAAAAAAAAAAAAAAGCCAAGGAACA
>CABHPQ010150255.1:37233-47504 GCA_902168405.1 Peromyscus aztecus
TGTGTGTGTGTGTGTGTGTGTGTGTGTGTGTGTGTGTGTGTGTGTGTGCTGGAGATCCAGACTCAGGTCCTCAGGTTTGCATGGCTAGCATTTTACTACTGATGAGTCATCTCCCTAGCCCTCAATATCTCTCTCTCTCTCTCTCTCTCTCTCTCTCTCTCTCTCTCATTATTTGTGTGAAATAGGCTGTGTAATTTTTCTGGTAGGGCATTAGTATGGGATTAATATTCTTAGGTAAGTGACTTAATTTATCTAGATTAGAACTCAAAGGTGTCAGATGATGATGCCTGAAATATGAACCTCGCTTCCAGTGCGTCTCTGCCCATCCACTTCTCTAAAAGGGCATCATTCCAGCCGGGGCTGGGGGACTTGCATCATTTTCAATGGCAGAATTATTTCTTTTTAAAATCCTACCTATAGGCTTGATTTGTATAAATAACAGACGAATGCAGGTGTATCCCAATGAGACAACACAGCAGTCAAATAAAATTGAACTCTAGTGTGAGGCTCAGTGCTTCACATGGTTATTTGGGTGGCGTTTGTTTTGGCTGTTTTCACCTCTTCCGTGAAAACTCTTCCCCCTCTTCCTCCTAGTTTTCTCTCAGTACTTCTTTTTCCTCCTGCTGCCTCCCTCATTCTGTTCTGTTCTTTTATTTCCTACCCATCACCATTAGGATATCAGTCTAGAATACAATATATCAGTGTAGTTACTTATGCTTAAAAGGGAGTTCCTGAGGATCAGAAGACACCCAGCACCCAAGGGGAAGAGGCAGTGATGTTGTCATGCAGCCGCATGGTTGGTGTTTAAAGCCCATGACCTCACAGACTCAATGCATAACACGCAATCTCTGTGCTTTGCTCCACTCAGTAGAGGATTCTGGGAATGTGCGAGAGCATTCCAAGGGAACACAGGGAGAGAAAAATGCTTTCAGATGCCATTCGAGACACACATTACAGAAATCTTAGAAATAGATCCAAATCCACACCTCAGCTCAAACTTAAGCAGATGGAAGACCATAGGAGGCTCCAGGACCACAGAGATATGACATCCCACATGACAAGCACTCCTGAGAAGCCAAGCATTTCTTGGCAGGTTATTGTACAGGGCCCCCTGGAGACTGGAGACTCAGGTTGCAAATTTATTTGGTTAGCACTCCAGCTTTTACTGGGCAAACTTTCATCTAAATTTTTTTAAAAAAAGTCTTGTTTTAAAACTTCTGCTTTCATTTCTTATCCTTGAACACATGTCAAAATTATCTTAATATGAACTGACATCATGTTGTCAATTAAAGAAAATGTGACAAAACCCACTTGACAAATGAGTAGAGGTATCATAAAGAGCCTGGATTGTGAGATGGCTGGAAAGTGTCAGCATCCTTGGCAAGGGCAAGAACCACAAACACAGAGGCAATCTGCTCAAAACAAATCGTTTGCAGAGGTGTTCATTTGGAAGCAACTAGGAAAGGCAGAGGGCACACAAAGGCACATTCTGGCTTGTGCTATGAAAATCTCAGAGCTGCACATAGCCAGTGTGTCCACAGCTGATGAAGATGCTAAGGATTTCCGGCCTCAACATCAGCTAGGTCCTGCAATCTCCTTGAAAAGGTGTAAAGATAACTGCTGTCTGTTTTGTTCAAGGTAAAACTCCTGTCTTCATTTTCTGTAGCTGCTGCTAAGCACACTTGTATCAGGGTTGAGAAACATCATCCAGCAGAGAGTAGCAGGGAATTTGGATAAGACAGCAGTGAGAGAGACAATGGGAAGAAGACTTGCCAACAATGTGCAGAATGAGGACTAGATCCGCATGAGAGAACTTAACTACATTTTACCAGTGGAGGTTCAAATGTTCTGGCTGCCGGCACTACAGTGAAGCATCTTGCAAAAGAATGCTGTCCATTCTTTTCCAAGAATTTAGACTTTCTATTTAATTTTTAAATTACATAGGTTTTATTGTGTGTGTGTGTGTGTGTGTGTGTGTGTGTGTGTAGTGTGCCTGTGCACACGCACATATCATGATACCTATAGGGAAGTGTAAGGACATCTTTGGAGAGTCAGTTTTCTCCTTCTACTATGTGGGTTTCAGGTCATCAGGCTTAGTGACAAGTGCCTTTACCTGGTAATCAATCACATCAGTCCAGATTTCTATTTAATTTCAACACTACAATTTCTGGTTAAAAACAAAACAAAACAAAACACTAGCACAGTTCTACTTTTAAAGATTGGCATTCTTTTCTGGGTTGGTTACTTAATCCAGGCACCAATGTGAACTTAAACTTCATTTTCCAAACACAAGTAAGCAATGTTCACAAATTCCTTTCTTCCTGTTACGAGTTACAAAGCATGGACTCTTCTGTAATTCAAACACACAGTCTAATTAAACATACAAATCTTGAAGTGTTTTTCCCCCTCATTACTCTCTCTTGCTTTTCATACAGAGTTTTTTTTTTTTTTTAAGGTCAAGTACACAGTGTTCTACCAAAAGGGAATAACATCAAATAAAAATAATAGAAGGGATAAAGAAAAATAAGCACTCAGTGTACATGGAGCCAAGGGAAAGGCAGGCAAAACAAAGAGTAGGAAGTTGTAGGACAATTTCCCAATGCTCAAGTAGAATTGTATTTGTTTTGACCTTTGAAGATGAGAAAATGGTATTATGGCAACATTAAAATCATTTTTAAAAGAAAAATAAGTTGATTCAAATCCCACGGCTTAACTATCAATAACATCTCAGAATTTAAGCATATGGATATTTTCTTTCACTTAATTAATGTCATTGTAGGCCAATTTTTTTTTTTAAACGGAGGGGTAGAAATTGTTTTTGTCTTCTCAGTGCATCACAACCATTTTCCATTTAAAATTATTTCAACATGGCAATGTAGAAAAAAAAAAGATATAAACAAGAAAGCCACAGGATAAGAGTTGTGAAATACTAACACATGATAGCACATGAAACATTCTCAACCTCTAGTTGTCAGGAAGATGCAAATTGAATTAAGTGAGATACGGCCTTTCATCCCCACTGGATCGGAAGAAGATGCAGCAGTGAATCTGAAGAGAAGACGAAGCAGTGTGTGACCGATGGGAATTTAAATCAACACAGTGACTGGAGGCCATTTTGAAATCTCAGTTAGAATATCAGCACATTTCAATTTTCCTCCTCTGTCCATCCACAGAGCAGCACCGTTCAGCACGATTTCCACCAAGAGTGAAGTTATTCTTTTGTGCCCAGCAGGTTGGTAGGCACTATGATTCTTTGGAACACTTAAAATGGCTAAGTGTGAGAAAGCAACCGAGTTTTATAACGGAATATGTAAATTCAAGCTTCATTGCCTTTAGTAGTACATGTGTACAAACACATGTACACTCCCAATTCTCCTGGACTATATGCATCTGTCTTGTGTTTCCCTTTTCATATTTCTGCTCTTATTTCAAACCTTCTGTCTTACAGTTTTTCTGTTTCAAGGTTAAAAAGCAGCTTTAGTTAAGATCAGTATGTTGAACAACATAAAAACTAAACCACCGTTGAAGCGAAACAAAATGTAAATACTGGGCTGCCTGGGAAAAAGATAGCCAGCTTAGTTCACAAGGAACACTCAGGTGAGAGATGCTGCAAGGTTTATTGAGCATTTACTGGGTACCAGGTATCTGCTAAATAGATCGTTGTCATCTGGCTTCTGTTTTGTCATGGAAGAACTTGCTTTTGGCTTAATGGCAGTCGCTTCGTGGGCAAGGTCCTGTCTAGCTTCCGTTGTCTTTGGGGTTCTGTGGTATCCATTCCCTATTTTAGCTTCTGCAAACATGTTAGGAATATGTTGGGCCGTCTCATATTAGTCTCAATATCTTCTTACCCTGTCACTTATGTTTTCTATACATTTGTCTTTGCTATACTTCTGAGCACTTCTCTAGAGCTGTCTTCCAGGTTACTCTGTCTAGCTCTGTATAATTCACCAGTGAGACTTTAATTTTAATGATCACATTTTTTCCACTTCTGAAACCTATTTGAGTCCTCTTCCAAGCATGTTGTGTATTTTCACATGCCCCAATTTGTCTCATTTTTCAACCCATCTCCTGTGTCTTTAATAATTTAAGACATGTTTCCTTTAAGGTTATTACCAAGCAGTGGTTTCAACAAAACCTCTGAGAAGGCTGAATCCTCCCGCTTCTTCTGTGTGTTTTCTCTTGCCTTTGCTAGACTTTTCCCCTGTGTGTTCCAAGATTCTGTCGTGTTGTCATCTCACACTCCGCAGGCCTGTATTTGCAGATTCCTGAGGTGTGCTGCTTTGGGACTACAGTGAGTGTAATTATCTTACCTCCCGTCTTTGTGTCTGTCTGTCTACCTGTCTGCCTTTTATTTGAGTGCGGATCTTACTACACAGCCCAGGAAGGCCTTGAACTTGTAATCCTCCCACCCATGCCTCCGACTGGGGGTGGGGTGGATTACAGGTGTATGCCACCATATCTGGTTTAGTTAGAGTTTCTGAGGAGGCTGAATCAGACACACATTATAGTTATGGCTTTATTTTCTTTCCCCTGGGCTTTCTCTTCACTAAGCATGTAGAACTTTAAAGGTCCTGGTTCGAGTCAGAATCTTTTAAAAATAATTTTTAAAAATTATAATAGAATTATATCATTTTTCCCTGTTCCAACTACACAGCCCTAATTGATGAGCTAGCACACTCCTTCCAGGAAGTTATATTAACATTTAATCACCCTTCTTCCCCTCCCTGACCCTCTTTCCTACTTTCTCTTCCTCCCTTCTCTCAGACAGGGCACCACTGTGTGGCCTAGGCAGTCTTTGAACTCACAACCCTCCTGCCTCCACTTCCACAGAGCTGAGGTCACAAGTGTGGGCCTCCACACTCGAGTCTCTTTTAAATTAGAATTTGAGGATTACTCTTATACTTTTCTAGAAACCATGTGCTTTATATGATTCATGTTTTTAGATTATTTTAATTTTCTGAAAAGAAGACTAATAATCTTAGATCTTATTATGTAGACAGTGCTGAAATTTTAAAGACGAAGAGTCTGAGATGGTGATAAATCTCAGCAGTCACAGAAAACTATTAAGGGCATGATTACAAGAACATTGACCTTGGGCCCAGGCTCTTTCTATTTCATGACTCAGTGGATACAAGCATGCTATCAGAAGAATAGTGGGTACCATTTAAAAAAAATAAATAAAGGAAGGAAGGGAAAAATGAAACCCTGTATAAATAAATAATACTTAATCATATGAAAGGTTAGCCATAAAACTGCAAAGACAGATTAAAGCCAAGAACACTGGAGTTTCATTAATCATGGCTGATGTGTACATATGCCGCAGGTTGAGATTATGAGTCCAACGTCACTTCTTCCACAGAAGTCATTATAAAAAGATGGAAAAAGATGAATCCTGACCTTTTACAAATCTTGTACAGATGAGACTATTAGGAAAGAATGTTCTACTTTTGTTTTGTCTGAACTTCTACAACTGCATTGTGCTACTTCAAAACAGGACCCAAGCCCTCAAGTTGACAAAATGTCCAATAGATGCCACAGAAAGAAAATAAGCAATGTCAAGCAGTGCAGAAAATAATAATCTAAATTTTGTCCAGGTATTAGGAGCTGATGCCACAGACATCATATTCCAAATTCTGCTGTACCAGGGTGAAGCACTTGTATCATGTAGATGCAACTGTAAATGAAGATGTGTTAAGTATATATAACCTAAACATCTGGTTCTGTAAATGCAAAGAAAAATTATATTTTATTGAGAAATTAGTCCAGAGATTAAAAAAAACTGAGAACGGAATAAGATAATTAGCCACTTAAAAGACAATGTCAGAAGTAGCTAATATTATCTAAAACTGGTTAAATGTTAGAAAGCTAGTATCATTGACTTTGGAAGAAATAGTAATTGTAGAAGAAAAAGGAGCAAGCATTTCTTAAAATAATAAAAAAGGAATTTTTCTCATATCCACCTTAAAATATTATTTTGGAAAAATATTATTAAACACATAAGCTTTTCTAGGTTGTTTGTAGTAGGATACATAATCAACATTGGTGATCCTCAGAAGTCATACTTCACTAGGTGGTGAAGGGAATTTGCTTTAGATTACATAAGACATAAACAGATGCTTTAACTTTTCCAAATGATCTGATAAAGTCACAAACCCACAATGAATCCAAATGCTAACCAAGCTTGTAAGATATGAAGCACAAATTAATAAATTATCTTGGTTGATTTTGGTTTCTAAATACTGATGAAGATAGCAAGTCTTGCTATGTAGTCTTGGGTGGTCTAGAACTCATTCTGTACACCAGGCTGAACTTGCTGCAATTGTCCAGTCTCTGTTTCCTAAACGCTGAGATTACAGATATTCACTACTTTGCCTGACCAACAAACACTCATTTAAGAGAAACTGTATATAAACCAGATGATGTCTAATTGGGACAACTGAAAAATTGTCTTAAAATTTAATAAGCAACAAATTTTAGATCGACTATCAAGAATACATGAACTAATTTACAATGGACTAAACTTTAACATATGCTATGTGCTATATATATATAATTATGCAACTGAGTATATATGTGTTAACATATGATAAAAACACAGTACTTAAAGATACAAAAAACACAGTACTTATGAAATTTAGAAAAAGGAATAGTATTTTACTGGCCCAAAGGATTAGAAGCTGCATGGAAAAATCCCTCCAGTCTCATTACTCAAATGCTGTTCTGAAATATTTTTTCTGAATATTTAATGTCTAAAAATAAATTGAAGCATGATCTATGCACCTGATGTAGGTTGAATCCTATAGAAATCCTTAGGGCAGAATGCTTCTATAGGGAGTAAATATATCCATTTTAATATTTTGTTGGCAGAAAGGGGTAATTTCTTTAATGATTATCTTTTAAATTGAATTTGTTTTTTGACTGTTTCACACATGTACTGAGTGCATTCTGATTATTGTCACCTTCCACCCTCTCCAGTCTCCTCCCCACCCACTATCTGACAAGTCTCTTTCCTGAGACATGCTTTTTTTCTTCTTAACTCACTGAGATTTTTTTTCAGCTTCTTTTTTTTTTTTATTTTACAATACCATTCAGTTCTACGTATCAGCCATGGATTCCCTTGTTCTCCCCCCTCCCGCCCCCCTCCCCTTCCCCCAGCCCACCCCCCATCCCCACCTCCAGGGCAAAGCCTCCCCTGAGGATGAGATCAACCTGGTAGACTCAGTCCAGGCAGGGCCAGTCCCCTCCTCCCAGGCTGAGCCAAGTGACCCTGCAATAAGCCCCAGGTTTCAAACAGCCAACTCATACAATGAGCACAGGACCCAGTCCCACTGCCTGGATGCCTCCCAAACAGATCAAGCCAATCAACTATCTCACCCATTCAGAGGGCCTGATCCAGTTGGGGGCCCCTCAGCCATTGGTTCATAGTTCATGTGTTTCCATTCATTTGGCTATTTGTCCCTACTCCACTGCTGGTGGGAATGCAAGCTTGTACAGCCACTTTGGAAATCAATATGGCGCTTTCTTAGAAAATTGGGAATCAATCTCCCCCAAGATCCAGCTATACCACTCTTGGGCATATACCCAAGGAATGCTCAATCATACCCCAAGAGCACTTGCTCAGCTATGTTCATATCAGCATTGTTTGTAATAGCCAGAACCTGGAAACAACCTAGATGCCCTTCAACTGAAGAATGGATAAATAAAATGTGGTACATATATATACACAATGGAATACTACTCAGCAGAGAAAAACAATGACATCATGAGGTTTGCAGGCAAATGGAGGGATCTAGAAAAAATCATCCTGAGTGAGATGGTATGTACTCACTCATAGGAGGATACTAGATGTGGAGCAAGGATGACTGGACTGCTACTCACATCACCAGGGAGGCTACCTGGAAAACAGGACCCCAAGAAAGACACGGGGATCGCCCAATGACGGAGAAATGGATGAGATCTTCATGAACAGTCTGGACGTGAGTAGGGGTAATGAGGGTCGAGGGAAAGAGAGCTTGGGGGAGCGGGAGACCCCAGCTGGATCAAGAACAGAGAGGGAGAACAAGGAATAGGAGACCATGATAAATGAAGACCACATGAGAATAGGAAGAAGCAAAATACTAAAGAGGCCCACAGAAATCCACAAAGATACCCCCACAATAGACTGCTGGCAGTGGTCGAGAGACAGCCCGAACTGATCCACTCTGGTGATGGGATGGCCAAACACCCTAATTGTTGTGCTAGAAACCCCATCCAATGACTGAGGGATCTGGAAGCAGAGATTCACGGCTAGGACCCGAGTGGAGCTCTATGAGTCCAATTAGCGAGAAAGAGGAGGAGGGTCTATATGAGCAAGAATTGTTGAGAACTCACTGAGTTTTACTGGAAGTGTCTGTATGACTCTGGGTTTGAAGTTGTTAAATGGTACCTGGTGGGCTCATGAGTAGTGGGTACACAACTGAAGATGAGTGCCTCTTCACCAGAGTCCATCACAAGTCAGTTCAAAAGGCAGCTGTAGAGCCTTGTGAGCCAGATCCATAGACTGACTGTCCGCATGCGCACTACAGACACCGTAGCTTCTGTGAGATCATAACTGAATTGGTGTGGCCTTGTCTAGAAGATAACATCTCACAGCCTTTCTCCCTCTCTTCTGGCGCTTGTATTCATTCCATCCCCTAGAAGGGGGTGCATTATGAACAAGGATGACAAGCAGAAGGCTACTTTCAGATACTCAGTCTTAGTGGCTGGGGTTTCAATGAATTTTATCAGTTAGTTCAGTCAGCATTTAATTTGGGAAATCAATGCTACCATTTTATTTAGATTTCAAAGCTTTAGAAAACACTATTTTTATAACACAGGCCACTTTGTTATTCATATATTCGAAATGCATTTGTTTTACAGAGTGAAGAACATCCTGTGCTATGGACTGAACCTTGTATCACCCCTCTATCATTCATATTTGGAAGCTGAAACCCCCAATTAAAACCTCCATGTTAGAACAGGGAATGGAGCCTTTGGTCTGATGGGATTAGCAACCCTTGAAGGTAAGACAACAGAGAATTTTGAAGATGGTAAGAAGCTGTTTGCCTTCACTAGGAAGGAAGCCCTCCCAGCAGTTCACAATGCTAGCATTGGGTACCACTTGGACTTCCAGGTTTCATAGAAGTGAGAAAACAAATTTGGGTTGTGTTGTTTACACACCCATACTGTGATACTTTGTTATGGCAGCCAAAGAAGACAGAGACACCCTATAAAAAAGGGAAGGGCATGTTCTAAAAAATTGTCAGTGTCATGGTAGTGAATACAATCTGTACAAACATTAGGATTTAATGGAAGCTAAGGGGAATATTCTAAGTAAATGCAGCACTTGCCCTAGAGCAGAGCCTCTAAGGATCAGAGTGGCCCGGATGCTGTAAAGAACAGTGTCAGGCAGCTGGTAGAAAGGGAAGATGGACAGTAGAGTTCATGATTATGGTGTCAAAGTATATTTATGAAGCTGGTATAACTGCAAAGTGTAAGCTAAGGGAAAGCTCTTATTTTTGCAAATATATACTAAAGTTTATAGGCTGAAGGCCTGTGATGTGTACAAATTCTCTCCAGTGGTTCAGAAAATGATCACAGACATACTAATAATAGCCACATAAGTAAATAGGGTGAGATGTGTACAATAGGTATCCATTAACCTTTGCATTACATTTCTGCAATACATTTGTTAAGTCTAAAATTATTTCTAAAGAAAAAAATAGTAATTATTTTGTTTGAAAATTCCTTAAAAAAAGAAACCCAATGCTTAGTTGGACTCAGGCCAATGTCATGAAGTAGGGCATTCACACTGATTTCACTAGTCCATCCCTGAGAAAAAGAAAGCAGTCACACCTGACCTTGTTAGCATGGTGTACTTCACACATAACTGCTTTGAGAAAGCTCCTGAGGGTCTGTGGGGAAAGTCAGTCCCATCTCCCTGCAGCCTTCTCTAACTGACAGACAGAAAGCGACCAGATCATCCCCCAGACCTTCCCTGTTTTATCAGGGAAGAAAGTGACCAGTCATCTCAGACACCTGGGAACTTACCTCACATTTCTAGATACAGATTTAAATCAGACAGAAATTTAGCAGGAGCAATCTGCTAAAATCAAGTAGGTTCTGTCACAAAAGGAAGTGGGAAATAGCAACAAGACCAATAAAAAAATCACCCGATTTTTTTTTCAAAGTCAATCAAGGCCACCTACCTAACCCATCACTGTTTAGTACTGTTTTCCTCAGTAAGAAACTAT
>CABHPQ010150256.1:0-12463 GCA_902168405.1 Peromyscus aztecus
CATTCACTTTTTAATTTTTTTGAGATTTTATTTTTCTTTTATGTGTATGTGTACAAGTGTTTGCCTGAGTGTGTGTGTGCACTGTGTACATGCAGTGTTCATGGAGGCCAGAAGAAGGTGTCAGATCTCTTGGAACCGGAGTTATAGATTATTGTGAGCCACCATGTAGGTGCTGGGACTTGAACCTGGGTCCTCTGGAAGAGCAGCCAGTGCTATTTTCTATTATGATTTTTTAAAAAATAAGATATTTTGATCATGTTTTTCCCTCCCCCCAGCTCTCATATCCTTCACACCTTCGTACCCATCCAACCTTATGTTCCCTTTAAAAAACAATACACAGTCAGCTGGGTGTAATGGTGCACACCTTTAACCTCAGCACTCAGGAGGCAGAGGCAGATGGATCTCTGAGTCCAAAGCCAGCCTGATCTACAGAGGGAATGCCAGAGCCACACAGAGAAACCCTGTCTCAAAAAAGGAAAAAACACACACACACACACACACACACACACAAAAGCAAAATACACACATACACATGTGTGCCTGCACACACACATACACACAAATGGAACAAATAAAAGTCAAAATAAAGAAACCAAAGACCCATAAAACCAAAAAAATAAAAAAATAAAAATTTAAAAAAAAAAAAGCCCAAAGCAGAATGAAACAGAAAGTCCACAAAATGCCATTGAGTTTGTTTTGTGTTGGCCAACTCCTGAGCAATGAGGTCTGCCCTGAAGGGTGGTTAATATACCCAGGAAGACCACTGGAGGAAACTGATTTTTCCCTTTGCCAGTGAGCATCAAATGAAGATAGCTTATGGTTAGGGGTGGGAACCCATCAGGCTTGAATCTGTGCAGGCTTTTTGCACGCTGCCATAGTCTCTCTCACAGTTCATTTGTATATCAGTCCTGTTGTGTCTGGAATCACTGTCTGCTTGTAGACACCCTTCCCCTCTGACTCTTACAATCTTTCTGCCTCCTTTTCTACACAGATCCCTGAGCCTTCAGGGGAGGGCTTTGATGAAGACATCTCATTTAGGACTGAGTGCTCCAAAGTCTCTCACTCTCTGCACGCTGTCCATTTGTGGGTCTCTGTGTTAGTTCCTTCTGCTACAAGGAGAAGCTTCTCTGATGATGGCTGAGAAAGGCACTGACCTATGGGTATAGCAGTATGTTATTAGGAGTCATCTTATTGCTATATTCCTTTAGCAGAATAATAGTATTACATTTTCCACTAGTGTTAGTATTTCCCCTAATAATAGTATTGCATTTCCCATGACCTTTATAGTCTCAAGTTCTTGGACACTTTGGCAGTGTCAAGTATGGCTTCCATCTAATGGAGTGGGCCTTAAATTCAATCAGAGTGGTTGGTTGCTCCGATAACATTTGTGCCACTATTTTACCAGTATATCTTGCAAGCAAATCGCTGTTGTGGGTTGCAAGGTTTGTAGCTAAAGTACATTGATGATTGCCTTTCTTCTTCAGTAGTGTGCAGAATACTTTTTAGTACCATGAGAGGTTAGTAGGGGTGAAGGCTCTAGTTAGGTGCCAGCCAGACTTCTCTGTGCCTTCTGTAGGGCTGGATTGGTAGATGGAAATGGCTTAACTTTGGTTTTATCATGGAATGTTTTTCTTTCTCTGTCAATTATGATTGATAGTTTCGCTGGGCATAGTAGTCTGGTCTAGCAAATTGTCTCTTAAGAGGTTTAGAACATCCCTCCAGACCCTTCCGACTTTCAGAATCTCCATTGAGAAGTTAGGTGTTATTCTAATATGCCTGCCTTCTTATGTTACTCTATGTTTTTCCGTTGTATCTTTTAATATCCTTTCTTTGTTCTGTACATTTAGCATTATGATTATTATGTGTTGTAAGAAATCTCTTTTCTGGTCCTGCCTGTTTGGTGTTCTGTATGTTTCTTGTACCTTGATAAGCACCTTTTTTTTTTTAAATTCTCTCATGCATTGCATCCATTAGTTTCCCTTACCTCTTCTCCTCCCTGCCCTCTCCCCCCCTTCCATATCATCTTCCATATCAACTCCTATTCTGTTTCCCTTCAAAAAAAGGGGGCAGGCGTCCCCAGGATATTCACCAAACATGGCGTAACAAGATACAATAAGACTAGGCACAAATCCTCATATCAAGACTGGACAAGGCAACCCAGTAGAAGGAAAAGAGTCCCAAGAGCAGGCAAGAGTCAAGAGACAGCTCACTCCCACTGTTGGGAGTTCCACAAGAACCCTAAGCCATACAACCATAAGGTATATGCAGAGGACCTAGCTTAGACCCATACAGGGTCTGTGACTGTTGCTTCAGTCTGTGAGCCCCTATGAGCCCTGCTTAGTTAAATCTGTGGGCCGTGTTCTCATGGTGTCCGCAGCCCCTCTGGCTCCTACAGTCCTTCCGAGTTCCCTGGCTCCACCCTGGTGTGTGGCTGTGAGTGTCTGCATCTGCTCCCATGAGTTACTAGGTGAAGCCTCTCTGATGACTGTTGGGCTAGGCACCAGTCTTTGAGCATGGCAGAACGTCATTAGGAATCATTTACTGACTTTTTTTTTTGTTTTTTTTTTTGCAAGTTGTGTTTGGTTCTAACCTGGTTCTTTGGGCTGTGCTGTTGTGTTTGTGGCTGGGTTGATGTCCCAATCCCACTGCAGGGAGCCTTGCCTGGTTACAGAAGATGGCCAGTTCAGGCTCTGTGTCCCCCCTTACTAGGAGACTTCACCAGGTCACTCTCACAGATTCCAGGGAGTTTCCACTGCACTGTTTCTACATCACCCCTAAATACTCCCAGTTCCAGTGGTCTCTCCCAGTTCTCTTCTCTCCACCCACCTGATCCCTTCTCTTCCCATCCCCACCTACCCCAGTCCACCTACAAAATCTATTCTATTTCCCCTTCTCAGGGAGATCCAAGCATCCCCCCCCCCCCCTTGAGCCCTCCTTGTTACTTAGCCTCTGGGGACTGTGAATTAGAACATGATTATCCTTTACTTTATTTAACAGCTAATGTCCACTTAAAAGTCTGTCTTTCTGGGTCTGGGTTACCTCACTCAGGATGATTTTTTTTCTAGTTCCATTTGCCTGAAAATCTCATGATGTCATTGTTTGTAACAGCTGAGTAATACTCCTTTGTGTAAATGCACCACAGTTTCTTTATCCATTCTTCATTTGAGGGACATCTAGATTGCTTCCAGTTTCTAAGTAAAGCTGCTATGATCATAGCTGGGCAAGTGTCCTTGTGATAGGATGGAGCATCCTTTGGGTAAGGGTGCTATCACTGGGTCTTGAGGTAGATTGATTCCCAACTTGCTGAGAAACCACCATATTGATTTCCAAAGTAGCTGTACAAGTTTTCACTCAGCCTGCAGGGAGTTCAGCAGGTTGGAGAGTGTCCCCTTCCAGAGGCTCAGTTGATCTAAACCTCTTTCAGGCAGGTCAGCTGGTTTCTGCTTCTTCTGGACACCTTGTCTGGTCGCAGAATCATCTTTGCGGTTTGGCTTCTTTATTCTGAGAGGGTGAGGTCTACTGTATTTGGTCAGTTTCAGGGACCACGTGCGTTGGCTTTACAGGCAGGGGCCCTGTTGGCAAGGCAGGCCTGAGAACCGCTTGGGGCCTGAGGCCAAACCGACCTTGGCCCCGGCTAGAGACCAGGCCGTCCGGAGCCGACCGCCGAGGCGGGAAACCGGACCAGCCGCAGACCCACCGCAAGTCAAGCGGTTTCTTATGGAGTCTTGTCACGTTGGGCGCCAAATGTAGATGTAACCAACCGTCTTATTAAATAAGAAACACAGAGCCAAGGTAAAGATAAAAGCCCAAGAGGTCAGAGCTATAGGAGCTTACCCGCGTGCTGCTGGCTAGCTTCTTCCGCCAAGAAACCTCTCTAAAAAGGGAGCTACTTCCTGTGTGTTTGACTTATAAAGAGTTTTGGTTCTTTTTTCTCATTGGTTGTAAACCCAACTACGTGACTGCCTCGTCAGGGCTTGTAACTATGTGACTGCCTCGTCAGGGCCTGTCTGTGCAGACCTCCAGGTCTTCTATGGTTGGTATTGAGATCAAAGGGCGTGTGTCTCCGATGCTGACTGTATCCTTGAACACACAGAGATCTACCTAGTTTTGTTTGTTGAGTACTGGGATTAAAGGCGTGCACCACCATGCCCAGCTCTCGCTATGGCTTGCATAGCTCTGACCTCTAGGCAACTTTATTTATTAACATACAAATAAAATCACATTTCAGTACAAATAGAATACCACTATAACTTCCTGAAGCTATTTTGCGTTGTTTACCTTCCTGCTTAAGGAGTTTCCCTGGAGGACGGAATGTTTCAATCTCGGAGGAAACCATTACACAACACTTGGTGGGGTTTACCTCCCAAGTTTTTGTTTAACGTCCAAAAGTTTTCATTTACGGCTTTATTTCAGTTTGGGTTTTCTTTGGTGATTCTGTTTCTTTGTTAAATTTTAACTTTCGTGTCTGGAGTTGTTTTCATTATTTCATTCAGCTGTTTTCTTTGTTGTTGTTATATACATTCAACTGATTTTGAAGTCCTTGACTTGTGCGTCCACCATATGCGTTTTCAGGGCCTGCTGGGTTTTGATACAGGTCCATTGTCTGTGCTGTTCGCCTTTGTTTTTATGCTGGGGTCTAGGCACCTGGAGTTGCCGGGTTTGAGGTGTTTCTTGGTGTCACCCTCTGCTCTTGGCTTTGTTGGGTGAGAGTGCTGTCACCCTCTCTGGATCCTGAGAAAGTGTGGTGGCCGTGGGGTCCCCGGCAGAGAGTGCCTGTGCTAGTCAGGAGTGACAGAAAGGAATGGACATGGCCTTGGAGGATAGTCAGAGAGGGTTGGCGTGAAAGAACTTTGTACTCTGAGGGAGGTTTTCTTACGTGGAAGAACTTAGCATTCCAAGCTCATTCCTTGTTCTCTGATTAATTTGTCGATTTACAGGGCTAACTAATCCTGGGGTTATTTTCTCTGCCCCAGTCTCTGTCTTAGTGACTCAGTTGGACTTCTTGATCTGGACTTGTTAAGGATTTCCCTTCGCTGTAGAGCAGCAATAGCCTAGAGGTTTAGCCTGCCTTTTACAAGCACATCACCTGAGTTTGTATCTCAGTTCCTATCTGTAAATGTAGTTGAAGGGAAGTGTTCAGTGTCAACACATTGAATGAGAAACGCTGCCTTGGAGCTGAGCATTTTGCCTTGCTCATCCTACTGTCCCATCAGCTGATGCCTCAGGCCTTTACAGCTAAGGATGTCCTCACCAAGAGCTTCATGACCATCTCTGTAGCGCAAAAGTTTTGCTTAAAACATCATCACTCCTCCATTAGAAAGCATCACCTGTCCAAACGATAAACTGAACAGGCAGGTCCAAGTAAAATACTATCCTGGAGATCTCCCTGAGCCTTGTTCCTGCACATAGGGATGGTGATGTCTTGAGAGAAAGGTGGTGTGTGTGTGTGTGTGTGTGTGTGTGTGTGTGTGTGTGTGTGTATACATGCTTCCGGGCATTTGAAATGCTGCTATGCTAGTCTTTCTTACCGTTATCATCGCTACCTACTTAACAGTAAAAATTTTAACTTGTTAAAATAGACAAATCTCACCTTAATAATAAAAGGGGGGCAGAGGGAGCAGAATAATAAGGTAGGGGAAATCAAAACTTGGCAGGGAAAATACACAAAGCCATAAAGACACTTTAGTGAACTAAGTTAACGAGAGAAAAACTAAGGTAAATGATTATGTGCTTTTGGTGTTGCAGGCCGGACCAGATGATATCAGGAACTTCGACACAGTCTTCACGGAAGAGGCAGTTCCCTATTCTGTGTGCGTGTCTTCTGACTATTCTATAGTGAATGCCAGTGTTCTGGAGGCAGACGATGCATTTGTTGGTTTTTCTTATGCCCCTCCTTCAGAAGACTTATTTTTATGAACAGTTTGACATTGAGAAACCATTGGACAAATAAATTCAAGCCTGCGGAGGAGACAGAAACGCCAATTTGTGTGAATATATTCAACTATGTATAACAGTGCCTCATTTTTACATGTAATGTTAAAAACTATGAAATATGTATTTTCTGCTGTAAGCCAGAAATAGGGCATTTCAAAGAGCTGAGTTTTGAACTGAAATTTGTATTCTTGTTTATTAAGCTTATTTTTAAACAAAAATTTAAAGCTATTATTCTTAGCATTAACCTATTTTTAAAGATAACTTTTTGCTATTGACTGTTTTTTCCCTGTTAAGTTTACACTAACACATCCAAGATAGACTGTTTTTAATAGTCTGTTACAGTTAAGTAAGATGTAGTAATATCTTTATAATTCTATGACTTTTATCATAGCAGAACTATGCAAATGGTACCTGACAGTTTAAGATGAAACCCTGTCTTCCCATGATAAGTCAATATCTGAAATTTGATTTTTGTTAGCAGGTTAAACACCCTGGCTGCTAGTGAACAGTAATAGGCTACTCACCTACAGCCCCTGTAAGAAAAAACAAAAAGAAATCCTTTGCTTTTGGAATACTCAGTTCTCATCCATGCATCATTTTTCTTCTAGAGGAAAAGACAATATTTAATGTCTAGAAAGTTCTAGAATTCCCAAGGAACTGAGAAGTAATAAAATGCTACCAGATACTTTTAGTGGTGCCAAAAATAAATGTCTCTTGTCATATATTTATATTATAAATGTTTTCTATTTATGTTCCTTTTGACTCTTTGAAGGTTTTGTAGACTGTTGAGTAGGTCTAAACCTTGGTGTCTGTTTTTGCAAATAGCTATTTCAAAACTGCCTTCCTAATCGAGTTTTTAAAATGACAGGAAAAAAAGTGATTTTCTATAATGTTTACCTAATTGTGAATTAAAAAGTAAAATAGCAAATCTGGGTCGGTGTAAATGTCTGTCACTTCCTGCACTGTAATGGAAGGTAACAGTGACTTAGCAGATACATGTTCAGTATTACTCATTTGGTAGTGACAGGGATCAGACAAACACAAGGTCTCATGAAGGCTGATAAGAGTTTTCGCTATGTCTGAAGTCCACACCTGCCTCTGGGATCCTCATACATCTTAGAAATAGCACAGAAAAGTGACCATAAAATCACATGTCATCTAACATCTACATCTGTAATGGTAAAGGATGTTAGGTACAGAGAAACTATTTAAAAGGGGGTGCTCAGCTTGGGAAGCCCGTTCCTGGAGGACAGTCTTTCGGGTCCTTTAGGAAACAGTGTCGTGAGCTTAGCTGCCCTAAGAACAAACTTCCCTTCCATGTGTTATCTTGATAAAGAGATAACAGAAACATTTCTCACCTTTGACTTAAATAAGTTCAGCAGATTTGGGCTAGGCGGTACTTGGCTTTGACGGGTGGCATAAATCTGTGCAGGACACTGGACCTTCCTACACTGTACATACTTGATTTGGGGCACTTCTGTACGCTCTACTTTAATACAGAGTTTTTTATTGATTATAAGTCAAGACAAAAATTGTACATGTATGATTTTTTTATTCAGATATCCCTTAATTAAATTGCCAAAAATTAAAGTGCAATATTGTATTTTTAAGAACAAATTTTAGACTTTTGATGTTTCTTGGATCACAAGAAATACAGATCTATGTAGCATAATAAAATTATCAGAAAGATTAACAATCAACATCTAGTTCCTGTTGTTATTTGAAATTAAAATTAGTAATGGTTACAGTAGTACCACTAAAGTGAATTCTTTTTGTGTGAGAGAAAAGGTATAAATAGTAATCAAATTATTTGGGTAGACATGAAGAATTACTGGGTTATTTTATACTGACGTACATGTGAGTCAGGAAAGAAAGTTCCAAGGTTATCTTTTCTCCCATACTGGAAGTCTTTTATTAAATATCTGCCTTTTGAACGGTCAGCTGTTTCATGTGACTACAGAAGGTGTAAATGAGGGCTAGTTATAGTCTGGGAAGTGAGTTCTGCTTGTTAGTTGTGTTTTCAGGAATGTCTCTCTGTAACCCAGCCTGGCCCCAAACTCAAGATCCTCTCAGCTCCGCCTCCTGGACCTGGGATGATGGCTTGTTAATTACAGCCTGTAGAAATGGGATTTTTTTTTTTAAAGCCATTGGCCACTAAAGGTAATTTTTACTTCCTTGTTTTGTTACAGATCATTCCTCCCAGGGCAGTAAAGGTTTGTTGCTGGGTGGAGGCCTCCTTTGCATAGTTGGGGTCTCCCTGCTGGAGCCTGGTGAGGGAGAAGAGGTTTTTAGTCTCCTGAGGGACAATCTCTTTTTACCCCCTGTAAGTCCCTCCTCCAGTATTTTCCAAGGGGTTATGGTGCACCCAGAGTTTTTTGAGAACACAGTAATGTGAAGCTGTATCATGAGTTTCTGATGGTCTAAGTACCTTGAAATAAGTCACATTGATGTAAAAAAAAAAAAAAAATGAGTGGCAACACCCAGAATATGTATAAGAATATTGGGACTGGCTAAAGAGATGGATCCAAAGTTAAGAACCCTTGCTGTTCTTGCAGAGGACCTGGGTTTGATACCCAGTACCCTCCTGGTGGCTCACAATCACCTGTAGCTCCAGTTCTAGGACTCCAACCACCTGCTGGTCTCCTCAGGCACCAGACATGCACATGGTGCACATACATACATGCAGATACTCGCATAATACACACAAAATGAACACAGCTAAATCTATAAATTTTTTTAAAAAAATACTTGGATTCTTTTCCACTTTCCATGTTTATTAAACTAATATAGGAAAAAATGTTCTTAACTTCACTGATGGAATTCTAGTTGAAGATTTATCTCATTTATTTATGTCACATTTTTTAGTTACATGGCAAATTATATAACTATTCATTTACAGTCTTTTAAACACATTCCTTAGTGAATAAACAGACTTACATACAAATAATTTTTCAGGGTGGGCAAGATAGCTCAGCAGGTAAGGACAGTTGCCACCAAGGCTGATTACCTGAGTTCAGTCACTGAGACCCACACAGTGGGAGAGAACCATCTTCCATAAGCTGTCCTCTGACCACCATGTGCACCCCACACACACAAATGTAAGTTTTGAAAACAGTTTCGATTCTTCAATGTTCAGTTTTACACAAGTAAGCGAACTGAGAAAGGGAAAATTCTGCACTGTCTTCCAATATAATTTTTGAAAATTCAAAGTTGCAACAGTAGAGAATAACTTAAATAACTTAACAAAACAAGATACTGAGAGTCATTGTACATCAGTGAAATGGTCAAAGAAGCCTACAGATAAAAACATACGGTTGCTACAAAGTGAGTGTTAAGGCAGTCAGTTAAGTCACTCTTTAGCCCTGCCCACCAGGAGAACCAGACACACTGATGACTTTACAAATCCTGTCTGTGTTCAAAAGTGACATCTCAGTTTTTATCATGAATTCTCTTTTGCTGGAGTGAATCTCATAGGTTCGTTGTTTCTCGCACCCACTGTACTTGGAGCAATTAATAAAACTAGGGGTTAGGTATTTCTACTTTAGCTTTGGTTAAATATTTGTGGCAAAGTCTACAATGAGTTATCAATATTTAAATGTTCTTATGTTTTAATAGTTAACTCATGGAATGCAGAAGGTTGAAATACAGTACTATCAGGCCACACAAGTGGCCAATGGGAATCACTGTTGGACTTTTTCAGTTCTTTTTAGATAGTAAATACAGCCTTGCTGCTGGTAGGTTTTTCTGTGACCCAGTAGTGACAATGAATCATTCAAAAATAACATCTTATAGGCTGGTGAGATGGGTCAGCAATAGTGATGCTAGCTGAGCTTGATACCCAGGACCTACATGATGGAAGAAAAGAGCTGACATCTGTAAGTTGTCCTGTGACATCCATGTGTGCTCTGGCATGAATGCACACATACACAATAAATGTAGTGATGTGTTTTTTTAATTACAGCATATGACTCAGTTGTAGAGGGCTTGCCTAGTACCCCTGAGACCCTAAGTTCAATTCCCAACATGTATATATATATATATATTTGCATGTACACACTAGTTTACTTTGTTAATGATCTATTGATTTTGATCCTTAACACTTGTTTATCTCTATTAATTTTAAAGATCTTTAAAAATTATATATATATATATATATATACACACATATATATATATATATATATATATATATATATATATCTCACGATTGCAGATGTCATCAGAGGCCAGAAGAGGGGTCGGGTCACCTGAGCCTGGAGATAGAAGTGCTTTTGAAGCACCTGACATGGGTGCTGGAAGCTGAACTCAGGACCTCTGGAAGAGCAGTAAATGCCCTCAACCACTGAGCCATCTCTCCAGCCCTGATTGTTAATCTTAATTGAGAACATTGTCACAAGTGCAGAAGAAAAAGGATCTGAGATACACTTGGATGGTACAGTAGCTAGATTATTTCACCAGTTACCTGGATTTTTAAAAAACCTATATTTATTCCCTGAGAATTTCATGCATGTGTACATTGTATTTTGGCCTTATCCAAACCCCACTCTGGCATCCCCCTCACCCCAAACTTGCCCACAACACACACATGTTCCTCTCCCAACTTCATGTCTTTTTTTTTTTTTTTTAACTAACCCACTGAGTCCAGTTAATACAACAAATACATAATCTCTGGTTTTTGATACGATCTATTGGTGTCTTTTGATGGAGACTTAATATTTAGAGTTATTGTATGGTGTATTGATCCCTGTGCACTGATCCCTGACATCTTGTTGATTTTGTAGTGTTTGGTGTTTTTCCTCTTCTCCTCTCTCTTAACTACTATCCTAGCACGGCTTATTTTTCCTGTGGCTGCAGAGGTGTATTTGTTTTTCCCTTTGGTCAGAAAGATTTCCTAATGTATTTTCCGCTGAGCTGGCTTAGTGGACAGAAGTTCCTTTAGCCTGTTCTTATCATGCGAAGTTTTTGTTTTTTCTTCAGTTTTGAGAGACAACTTTGCTGTATCAGTTACTTTTCTGTTTCTGTAACAGAGCACCATGACCAAAGGCCACTTACAGAAAAATTTATTTTGGCTTTCCATTCCAGAGGGAGAGTCAACAGTGGTGGGGGAGGCAGGAAGTAGGAACAGGAAGCTGGCTGGGCACATTTTCAACTGCACACAGAAAGTAGAGAAGGAACTGCAGGTGAACAAGGCTGTAAACACTTAAAGCTCACACCCAGCGGTATACTTCCTCCAGGAGGGCTGTGCATCCTCAGCATCCCACAACCTCCCCAAACACCTCCACCAAATGGGGACCGAGTATCCAAATACCTGAGCTGATGGGGGACACCACAGTATAGTAGTCTGGTTGGCAGTTGTTGTCTTTCAGAACTTTAAATACATCTGTCTGTCCAGCCCCTCCTGAGTTTTGAAGTTCACTGGAATAATTTGCTACAATAATTATTATGTAATAATTATTCCGATGGGCCTACCTTTATATGTTATAAGCTTGGCATTTCTCTCTCGGTACATTTTGTATGTTTGTTCTTTTCGTTCGGTGTTTTAATATGACAAGGGAAGGTTTTATCTACTGTACCAAAACAGTAGGAAAACGTCTGGACTGGTGTTTTCCTAATGCTGGGCTATTTCGTTTTGGTTTTGTAAAAATGTTTTTTTGTGCCCTTAGACTGAGGTGGTTCTTTTATGCCTATAACCATAGATTTTGTCTTTTAGAATGTCATATATGTCCTGAAATTTCCACTGGTACCTTTCATTATTTTATCTTTGTCTTTGTGGGATTGTTCTAGTTCCTCCATCTTGTCTTGAAGCCCGGATATTCTGTCCTCTCCTTGGTCTATTCTGTTGCCAAGACTTTCCACATAAAATTTTATTTGGATTACTAGTTTTTTATTTCCAGCATTCCAGATAAGTTCCTTTAATTCCTCATTCATACTATCCATTGCCTTCCTTATTTCATTCAGCTATCTGTGTCTTTGAACACACTTATAAGTGTATTTTGAGTTCTCTGGGATTTCATCTAACTCAGTCTCAGTAGATGCCATAAGCTTCATTTATGTGTATGTGTGTAAGCCTAAGTGAGTGTATGTTCACCAAATATGTGTGACCTAAGTGAGTGTATGTTCACCACATACGTGCCATAGCCTGCAGAGGCTAGATGAGCACATCAGATCCAATGGAACTGGAGTTACAGGTCGTTGTGACCCATCATATGGGCGCTACAAACCAAGTCCAGGTTCTCTGCGAGAGCAGTAAGCACTCTTAACTGCTGAGCCATCTCTCAGATGCCCAAGCAGGGAAAAGATGCTTAATTTCCCTACTTCAGAGGCTCACAGCAGACTTCATTCCTTGAAGTCTCACTAACCAGAATTATAGCACACATCCACTCTGCAGTCAAAACGGAAGTGGTAGTTAATGTGTGCTCTGTGAATACAGACATGGTAGTTGTCATGTGTGCTCTGTGAATACAGACGTGGTAGTTAATGTATGCTCTGTGAATACAGACATGGTAGTTAATATGTGCTCTGTGAATAC